>JANFOE010001472.1:25000-304562 GCA_025667525.1 Glebionis coronaria | reverse complement strand
ATATATATATATATATATATATATATATATATATATATATATATATATATATATATATATATATATATATATATATATATATATATATGTATATATATGTATAATTAAGATTTGAAACCACACTTTTTAATCCAGTCATATCCCAGTCACATCTTTTAACCAATAGTATTTCAGAATTTCCTATAAAATCTCCAAATTTCACGAAATTCTGATTTGAAATCGCAGTTTTTTGAAAATCGCGTTTTGGAAACGCAGGTTTGGAAACTGCATTTTGAAAATCGCGTTTTGAAGGCCTGGGCCGGTCCGGTTTAAGTCAGGGCTGAGCTGGGTCTGGTCTGAGCCGGGTTACAGCTTATTATAAATTCGGATTTATTGTTTTTAAATTATTTTTTGTTTTCGGTTTTTTTGGTTTTTTAAATAAAATTATTTTAATTCGTATTTTGTAAAAAATTTTCAAATGTGTCAATAGAAGACTTGAACATGGATCTCGTGGTTAACAAGTATCCAAATTTACCAACTGAGCCAACCAGTTTTTTTGTTATTATATGGAAAACAAAATTAATAAATTCTAAAAACAAAGCGAATAATACATCCATGTAATGTACATATGCATGATATACTTAACAATTTAAAAAAATATATACTATGAGATTTTATCCAAATATAAATATACGTAACTTATTAGTTATTAATGAAGAAAACATATTTCAAAACCCTAAAAGAAAACAAACGTAAAAAAAAGGTACGTCTCCTTCTTTTGAACCTTAATGAAACACTAAACTTTTATCCATATTGATTTTTTTAAATTCTTTTGCAGGTTGGCTGTATGCTTTCTGTGGAAGGTATGTAACCCTATTGCATTTTATCTTATTTTATTGGATGTATAGTATTTTTTGGATAGTCAAGTTTTGTATCTTTTATTGACATGTTTTATTTGTTGTTGTATTATTTGTTTGAACATGCTATTTGCTTATGAATTGATAAATGCTTTGAATCTTTCTGATCTCTATGTGCTTAGTTGTTACTAAGAGGTGCTGATATTAAATATAGTGTTGAATGAGGTTAAGGTGAGACACCACACGGACAACCTTCGAGTTTTCACCTGTGTAACTTTTACCATCATTATGCACGTTAAATTCTTATTCTTTTGTGTTCTTAAGTTATTTTCTCTTTACAATTCCAATCTGTTTGTAGTTCTTAGCCATCAAAGAAAGGTACGTAATCTTTTGTATTATTGTTTTGAATCGGTTATAATTTTGATTAATGATGTTTCATCATAGTAAATAAATTTTGTGCCTAAGAGGTGGTTTTAATTGATTTGTTTTACAGGTTGCAAGTATCAATCGAAGTTCATCTACAAAACTTATCTCAAGATGTGGTATATTTAAGATCATTAATCTAGCATAAAAATGCCACATTATCTCTAAATATTCCACCTTCATGATACCTTCAAAAAGGGTAAAAATAAAGTCACACAGTTAGTTTACAGCTGATCATATTCTCAGTTATTTCCTCGTGTTTCGTAGTTTTGGAGGATGAATACCAGTATGTTCACGTTTATATTTATTGTTTTATGTGTATTAGCATTTACAGAAAATAAGCTAATGAATCTCACATATGAATTGATATGTTTTGAACTTGTGATCTACATCATTGTTACGTTTATCTCCATTAATATATGTATTTGACATCAAATTATTTGCATAACCATTTACAAGCGAGCTGAAGCTTCCAAACTTGAAGTGTTAAAGAGTGATGTCTTTTTCATTACAGGTATATTCTCATTTTTTTAATGATAATGTGGCTCTCTTTACATTGCCATTGTATCGTTACATACGTATGTATTTTAACTTAATTTGTTTTTCATTCCCAATATTATGCTAATAGCATATCATGACGCACCACCTTAGGTTAGAAGGTATTCATTTTAGTCTGTTCTGGACTCACCAGGGCGAGAAGAAAGGATGATTCCAACAATAAGTCAATATAGAGCAAACAGATCAACGGGAAACAAAAAGTCATGATTGGATTCATCTACTTCAGTTTAATACAATATCCCAGCAAATTAATGAGATTAATAGATTGAAGTTAAAACATCAGGTACACTACATAGCCTTTTTAGTCCTTGAGTAATATTATAAGGTTATGTCTATTTTTTTATCGCTTTGACCAATTGCCCCTGAAGTTTTTATGTGGAAGTAAGACATCAAGAGAGTGTTTTGTAGTATGCATAGCCTTTTAAAACATAATGGAAGAAGACAAACTTTCTGAGACTCCCTGGGAAGGAATAGTATTAAATATGTTTTGTAATATATTAATAATTGATGCGGTTGTTAATGAGATATAAGCAACCAGAGTAAAAATCACACTTTCCCCATTTGCAAACTACATGCAATTAGGTGACTCAAATCAAAATGATCTAGGTCTTTATTGCAAGTTTCATCTTTCTGGTACTAGAGTCTAGAGTTGCTCTTGTTGGGAATTCACTTTTCTCACCTGTTTTCATCCTTTCGTCCACATGGCAGTAACGAATCCCATATGAATTCAATTAAAAAAAATAAAAACAATGAAAAGGGCCTACGTCAGGCTGCTGGTATGTTGCGAGTCCCGGGCGCTTAAATGGGCCTAGTCGAAAACAACACAAATGGAAGTACAAAACAATCAACTTACCTTATCGGCCATGATCACGGGACAACGCCAATGCATGTAGCAGCAATATCTCTCTCAATGTTGTATTTAAAAGTATTTAAATACAAGGATAGCCAGAATAATACCTCCAAGAACAGTCACTACCTTTGCATTCAAGCATACAATACCATTGTGGATTACAACTTTATTACCGAAGCGAATCTATGAACCACGAGCAGCAAAACAATGAAAGATAAGACTTCTAATTCTTGTGTCCAAACCACCATAATTCTGTTGTCCAAACGGTCCAGAATATGCTACAAAAACAGCAACTAAAGGCTGAAAAAACAGCCTTCAAAACCTATACAAAAGATGTAAAAAAAGTAGCATACAATGCTCCTAATTCTTGTGTCCAAACCACCATAATTCTGCTGTCCAAACAGCCAAGAATCTGCTACAAAAACAACAACTAAAAGCTGAAAAAAGCTTTTAAAACCTGTAAAAATTAAATATAAAAAAAGGTAAAAAAATGGGCCTGACATCAATGACAAATCTGAGTTTTATTAATGTCAGTATGGTATATTTGTTTTTATATATAAAATAGAAATTGGATCTTATAACCAGAAAATTCTTCATTTTACCAGAAAAGATAATTTTCTTCATTTTACACATGTTTCAGCAAAGGTTGATCTACCTGAAAATTCCAAACGATCTACGACTTCAAAAGATGAGTCATGCTCATAGGAGAACTCGACGAGGTGAACTACTTATTCTTTTATCAGTTTATTTCTATCCATTTGGGTCATTTTTGAACCCGTTGACAATTATTTCTTATAGATTCCACCACTATCTAAGTATCATCTCCAATAAATAATATTTGAACCAGATGGGAAACAAAAATATCTTTTAATGTATAAAGAAAAGCACAATGACTAAAACGTGAAACGCAATTTTGTAAGATCCAGCAATAACGGGCTATTACTACTAAAATGCATGTGCACAACCTTTACAAGTACAAGGGTGCATCTTTTGGTGTTGAAACGTCCCAGCAAGTGTGGTTGGTTTCATTGGAAGATGTTGTAATAGTTGCTGCACGAAAGATTTCCATAGCAGAATACCAAGAACAGGAGGCAACTGGAGTTTGTGAAGAAGCGGATAAGCTTGTGAATCTTTTAGACGCTTGGGCATGATAAAAGTAGCTGAAGAGGTTTAGATAATGGAACATCCTAAATGGACCTGCCATCGTTGAAGGTACCTATTAAGCTTTTAAAGTAAACCTACCCAAACACCCCTTTAGAATTCCTCAGCTGAATTTTTTTTTGCAACAAGTTGTTGTGCCAATAGGTAACAATAGTATGTATGCTTATTGTATTCGAGATCATATTGAGAGTAAACTCTTTTCCTACTCAACTAATAAGAAATTAGTTAACTGAGCCTACTCAAAAAATGTCAAATTGTAATGTGTTGGTGAGGAAAGTTGCTGTACCAAACACACCAGTAGATGTGCTTCCGGAAACAAAAATTCAGATTCAGTATCAAACCAGTTTTAGTTGGTTCAGTTTTTAGTTTTCCTACTCCAGTCAGTTAGTCGTATGAGTGTTTCTACCAATAAAAATCACTACAAATACACACTCATCACATGTAAGGATTCTATTTTGTCGTACATGTTTATCGAGATTTGTGCCATCTTCCAAAACGCATGCGCCTTTACAAGGGTTTAGCGCTTTGCAAGGTATCTCTAGAACTCAGAAATTTCAGATTCACAAGGCGTATGGAAGCGCTGATCATTTTCCTTCTGCTCATACCCGGTAACATTTAGACTTAACTTTTATAAAGATATATACTTTTTGCAAAATATTATTCGTTAAATCAGAAAAATGAACATATTGGTGTTTTGTTGATGTTCATTACTTTTCCTTTTTGTCGGATGTAGTTTCAACCAGTTGGATCTACCTGAATATCCGTCTAAGCAGCATCTGAAATACTACTGCTTGCAATTCATGAAGCCAAAGATAGTTAAGTTGTTTAGGTGGAAATGGTAGTTAGGTCACCAATATAATGTCTCCCTATTATACATATAGGACCCTCAATTCTCCTGTAGTAGGCTGAAAAAATATATGTCAGCACCAAACAATTAGTAATTATTGCTTGAGCCCTCACCATACCATGTTAGTCATTTTCACACCCTGATTGAAACCACCTAAATATCCTCGCATGTTCTTACTGTTATTAAATTTCTATCTTACATCTCATCTACAAGTCTCTAACATTGAAAATTTGTTAATCATCCAAAAGATATGACTTTTTCTCCTTTTTCTTTTGTAGATCCTAAAGGTTGTCTTTTTCTTTTATAATTATGTTTAGCATTTTCTTTTGCTATTGAATCTATATGAACTCCTAATCTCATTTGTTATTATTTATTTTCTGAAAATTTCTTTTTAAATAGTAATTTTTCAGGTTTGTATGATTTCAATTCCAGGTTCTTATTATGTCGTTAATGTTGAGAATCTTTATTGGATAAGCTCCTCTTCAAAAGAGAGATCTGTTAGATTTCCAATAGCATCTACTCAGTTGTACCTAACCAACATTCATAAATCCACTCTTGGTACCAATCGGCTCTTATTTTAATCTGGTTATGTTCCAAGTAGGCTATTAGACATGTCTCAATCCGAATGTATGTATCGACAACAAACTGTTGCAACAGTCTACCACCTAAAAGTAGCACCTTATTAGTTGTTCTGATCTGGAATTTGTAACTGCAGTACTCTCACATGTTAATGGAGAAGTCACCTCCAAATACGAGTCATGGGATGGATCGACCGAGTTTCAGTAACGAACACTTGAATTATTTAACGAACATTTCCCATAAACGAAGTTTGGGAGATTATGTCAACCTTCTGTAGATGGGAATGAGGCATTCAGAAACTTAAAGTAACATCTCATTTATTCTTAACCATATTAATAGCTGCAATGGTATATGCATATATTATACCATTTTAATGAATTATAGCATTAGTTTTGTGTGAACGTCGCAGAGAAAAAACCATGGATGGACAAACTAAAAGTACTACGCAAACTTACATCTGAATCAGAATCATCTGCTAGGATTTTTAAAGCTATTGCAAATCATGCATCGTTGAAAGTTTTGTGTAGCTGGCAATAATTCATACTTTATATTTTTACATGGTGAGGAGTGGCTGAATGTAATGGAGCAAATGATTACTACCAAAATTATATAACATTTGTTACCTAGCTAAAATATTTATTAAATTGCCTATATATTCAAAATATCATAAATAATCATATATTTCTTTTTATGTTTGTCGGTCTCAGGACAGACAATGCAATTAAGAACTGCTGGAATAGTTCTTTAAGAAAGAAACTGGATAGCTATAAGACTTTAGGCCTGCTTGAACAGTTCCAACTTCGTCTCCACTTTTTGGCATTATGTAGGTTGATTCAATACTATACTTAGATTGTTTATGATGGCCAAAATTGTGGTAAATGGGGACATGACAAAGAAGGAGAAAAAGAGCACATTTAGTGGTTTATGAAATGGAAAAAAAATGATGATTCTGAGAAAGATACTATTCTATTATTGTTAAACCACTCTGTTGAAGTAACTTATGCAGGTCCTAAGGAGGGAACGTGTACTTAAAATAAGAGAGCTAATATGGATTGTTCATCATCTGATTTCTTTGTTCAAAAGGTGATTAAATCTTAATTTTTTTGGTTCAGTTTCATCTGTATCAGTTTTCTTGTGCTAATACATATGTTGCTTGAGGTTTTAGGAGATAAAATCAGGAATGAGCTAATGTATTAAGTAGGACTTAATAGAGAATCATTAGGCTTGGACACAGTTGGTTCTTCACTTTGGGTTACTGGTTCGCATTAAGGGCCAGCCTGTGACAACCATGGTTTTGAGGTTCGTCACTTAGTTTTATTTTGTGCTAGTTGCGTGTCTTTACGTGTTTATGTGCTTATTGGTGTGTATAGATTGTGGTTTGGATATCGTTTCCGGTACGGGGTACCTAGTGAATGAAACGATGTGTGATGATTTCATGTTCATGAGTTCACATGGTAGTTACTATGAAGTGAGATGGTGTTATTTAGTGGTTTTACGTATATGTATATGTATTACAGAAAATCGTATTTTTACGATTTACGGTTTAGCGTTTAGAGGTCTCGGATGAGGAAATTGGTCATATGGATATTTTTCGGGATGGTTTTAAGTCATTTAGGACTTAAATATAAAGTTTATTTCAAAATTTGAGATTTTTATTAAAAGTGTATATTTTACATCTTTTACGGTAAAACGCGTAAATTTGACTAGTTTTACGGTTTTGAGCTTTTGGAGGCTTTAGGAGATGAAATAAATTAAGGAAAATTAAGGTAATTTTATTAATACATATATTAATAATAAAAAGAAAAAAAACGAAAAATATAGGGTTATGGTCGGTTTGTAAACACAGGAAGAAAAGAATAGGGGGAAAAAAGGGAAAAAGGGAACCGGACTTTTGTACATGGGCCAAGGACTTGTTAAGAAAGTATATAAAGTATTTTTATAAATCAAAACACTCATAAAATCCCTGGAGATCAAGGTTTGGTCGGCATAAATGGTGGTTTTAGGGTTCTTCATTAATTTTTCTTCTTTCAAAAATTCTAAGGTAAAATCTTTAATACTCTTTTCAATTAAATTGTTTAATGTTTTCTTTAATCATCTTATGATGGATTTAGGTTAGGGTTAATTTAAAAACAGTAAATTAATGTTATATTAATGGTGTTATAATGATTACATAAACTAGGGCTTGTATTAATTGGGGTTATGGGTGATTAATTAGGTTAATTTGATTAAACCCGTTTTTAAAAACTGAGCAGAATTTTGAGTCAATTGTTTTGGTCATATTGGGAGTTCTACAAACTCTTATTTTACGATCCAAGTACCCCTGGAAAGATATTTGAGGTGGCTTTCCAATGCAAGAAACGAGAACTAAATTGGAGGTCGGAAAGTGGGTCAAAAACAGGTTACAACAGTCGAAGGTCAAAATAGTTTTGAAGTCAGCCTGTTTTCTTTTTAAGTTTTGGGTTGTTTGGGGTACTTAGGGTTGCATTGGGATCTTCTCACGAACATGAGAGATGGTTTATATATTGTATTAAGTATCTGCACTTGAGATAATGTTGTGGTTTAGGGTAAGACCCCCTAATTGTAACAAACTTTTAGTATGTTTAAAATCATAAAATCTGGAATGACAAAAGTATATATATATATATATCGGGGAGTTAACAGTAGTTTTAAGGTTAGGGCAAGTGGGAGGTGTTAGCCAACATATGTAAGGGTATGAATATTCCTTTTACAGAAACAATGGTTATGTTTAAGTTGACGGTTGAATTAAAGTTTGGAGACCTAAAATTGGGACTGTTTTGTGTAAAATATGAACGGGATAGTTATTAAACTTAAACAAGTTAAGGACTTGTTAGGGAAGGGTAATGGGGTGTTTATAGAATATAAATGGGGTATTTATATGGGAGTAGGCTAGATGTCCATCATAGGTTGATGAGCCATCTTAGTGATTGGTTCATGTATTGATTGCGTGTTTTTGGTTTGTTAGCTTGTTGCTAGAGCGAGGACTTTTGGAGAAGCTATCAGGTGAGTTTCATAGTCCCATGTTTACTATTGATTTTGACTTCTAGATGGGATGGAAGAGACACTGTGTTGAATTATTTTCTAAATTAATGTTGTGAATGTTTAAGGTCTGTGATGGAATTGTGTGTACATTATGTGATTAACTGCTATGTGATTCTTGATTGTGTATGATTTGGATCGGGGGACACGTGCCGTCTCAGTTATTGTGGATTGACAAGGTAGGGGCCTTGGGATAGGTACATAGCGTGATCGTCTATGTGACCAATGGATAATGACAAGGTAGTGGCCTTGGGAAAGGTACATAGGTGTATGGGCGCCTATGGTACCATGGTTGTTGGTAAGACGTGATGCCTTGGAAATTATGGTTGTTGGTAAGGCGTGATGCCTTGGAAATTATGGTTGTTGGTAAGGCGTGATGCCTTAGAAATTGTGGTTGTTGGTAAGGCGTGATGCCTTGGAATTGTGATGATTGATTGAACTTGAATGCTAGTTGTTAATACATTATTGTAGCACATTGTCCATATGTTATTGTGTTGGTGTTTGTTATTCACAGCTTATAACTGTTTTGGCGTTGGATTCTAAACCTATGACTCTCACCAACTTTATGTTGACGTGTTTTAGTGTCTCTTTCAGGTGATACTATGGTTAAGCATGAGAACATAAGTGGCTAGGATTGGAGAAGCTTAGGAATGCATATAGAAGGAGAATCCCCGTTTCCTTCTTAGTTTACCTTTATGTTTTTTTTGATAAGTGATGCATGTTGACACCTATATGTTTGATATGTTTGTGTTATTTGTTTGTCTCGGGTAAATGGTAGTACTGTTACCTATTTACCTAGACTCCTGCATGTTGAGATATTGTCATGACATTTGTGTCGCCATTTATGACATTTCTTATTTCATTTAGTTATCTCTATAGACACGCCATGTTGTGATGATATCCATACGTCGCGCCCCATATTCCGCCATGGTGGGGTGTGACAGAATGGTATCAGAGACAATGTTTATAGAGAATTAGGTTGCCTAGTCGCGTAGCCTAGTCTATAGCTTAAGGGTCCCTGCATATAGCCGTCATAGGAGTATGTGTGCATTTTATTATAATTGATGTGTTTGAATGTTATTTATTGTGATGTTTTGACTAGTATGAATTGAACCATAGTAAGTTCATACTTAGCCACATGTTATTTTCTTTTTGGGGTTGTGACTAGTGCGGGTTGAACCATAATCGTCCACACTAGTCATTGTTGTATTTTGCTTAAATTGTACATTATAGTACATAATTTGGTACATGGTAGTTCTATCTTTTGTTGAGTTATTTTATGTACCTAAGGTATAGTATTTTTTCTTTTGATGTTTAAGTCATGTTCCCTAAGAATCGTGTGGTGGTTCGAGTTACTAGGAGTACATGGGTAGGAAGGATATTTAAGCCGTTTCCACTCTTATGGGCGACATGACTTATAACTGATTATGTTTTCGTTTTGGATTTAGTCTATGTTGTTTTAGCTAGACTATGGATTTCGGTATTCCAAGAGTTTTACTATGTTATTTTAATAGATGGGGTTTTAGACCTATTTGGGTGGTTATGAGCTTATGTGAGTAGATGGATTTATGTGTTATATGTTGTATTGATTCTTATAAGTGTCATCATAGGAGGGAGTGCATTGGGGAAAGGGTAATTGTATAAGTATGGTGGCCAACATAGTTATACAAGTACCACAACTTCAATGGGTTCTCAAGTATGATTGCATGAAAGAGGGTTAGTACATGCTTGTATATGGTGAGATGTAGAATTTGGGTATACGTATTATACATGAGTTTATGTAATGGCTGTCTATGATATGGCTATTATTCTTTTTGTGTTATATGTTTTGGATTATGGTTGTGTTGTGTGATTATGGGGTCACACGATATGGTTTGGTTTTGGAGGTGGGCTTTATGCCTTGTTGTGGCACGGTGAGATGGTGATTACTCGTATGAAAAAACGAGCGTATAAAGCGATTGATTGACTTACGTGTATGATAACGAGTATGTTTGGGGGATTCAATAGGTATACATATGCGGATGTATATATACTACTATGTGTTAAGTTATGGTATATGGTCGTTCACTAGTTATTATAACTTGAACGTACCTTGTGTTTGTTCGTGTTTTATGGTGCTGGAGTTTGGTGGAGTTTCAACGACGTTTTGAATCTTTTGAACTGTGTCTTGTAGCGTATTCTTTGAGTTTCGTGTTTCACGTGTACGTTTTAAAACGGTGTTCTTGGTTTTAAGTCTATTGAAATAACCTGGGATTTCTTTTGAGATAATGAAATCTTTTGTGTTGAGTCTTACATTTCTTTTGGTTGGTATATGGAAAAAGGGGACTTGGAAATCTAGTATAGGGTTAGATAGTTGGTCGTATTCGGTAAAATAAGGGTAAGGTGTTGGGGTCGTGTTTGAAACAAGATGTAACATAAGATTTCTTTTTATTCAACACTTATTTATTTCAAATTCTAAAAGACTTTCTTCAAAACAAAGCAAAGTAAAATTTCTTTCTACTTACATAGTTTATATAATTGGGTTTAACCGATTCACGTCATTTATAATTATTAATTCAAGGTTAAATTGAGTTTATTAAGATTTCACATACAATTTTTTCTTTCATTAATATAAAACTGTTTCGGTCATAACTTGCTCGTTTTTAGAGCTTTTTGAGTGATTCAAAAGCCAAAAATTATGTACTCGGAACGTACTTTTCAAATATTCAGAAAGTATAGTCATGGGAGGTCAGTGGACCGGTCGGAATTGTTGTACAAGTGTCGGGTTCAAGGTTGAGTTTTGAATAGTAGTTTATTTTTATTTGGGATGCACGGGATACCTAGTTTTTGAGTTGAGTTTTGAGTTCGTCAAGAGGGTTGTTTGTAGATTGTTTGAGTCACATAGATGTGGGAAGTAATAATAAGTAAAAAAGATAAGATATATATTCTTTTGGAAAAGTCGATTTTTTGCACGGTTTAAATAATATGTCGCAAGGCGTAATATGTTTGGTTGCCATTGGGTGTTTCTTGGGTTATTTTTCGTTGTCATGGGTCATTTTGAATTGATACATGTTCTGGGTTTGAGTTTTCTTTTGAGTCTCGTGGTTTTTTTGACTTGTTTTAATTGGTGCACGTGAAATGTCGTTAGTTATCCGTTGGTTTGATTCATTGATCGTATCTGATGGATTCAGAATGTAGTTTTGGTTTCGTATTGTTCGGGAGCGTTGAGGTAGTCGTATGAAAGACTTGGTCGCGCCTACACGCTTAAGTAGGTGACCATGAGAGAACGGTCGGAATACCCTTAGTGGGGAGGAAAGAAGTTCGTAGACGAACTAGTGTGGTCATGAGGTCTCTTAGGAGTACCAAGGAGATGAATAGAGATTTGTGGGATACTAGCACAAGTAACGCGTCATAGAGAGCGTTGGAAGGGGATATAATACCTCAAAGGTATTTATGATTGTTCGTAGGGCATGTAAGTTTTCCGAAAATTTCCTGAAATTTAGTAGGTTTGCCTATTACTGTGAGGTAGAACCATAAATAGAGCAAGTAGGGGAGGTGAGAGGAGTTGTAGTTAGTGCCTTTCTAAGGCAAATCGTTGATGGAGTGATTTAAAAACAAGAGTTGTTAGAGATTTCAAGGAATGCCGGATAAAATTTGAGTTGCTTAGTAGTAGATTGGATGTGGAAAGAGGTTGAGTGGTCTGATAAGAGGAAGTATTGGCCTTATAGAATACGTGTAGATTTTCGCGAGTAGAACGTGGTAGAAATTAATTCGTATTGCCGCTGAGAGAGGATGCAATGAGGACGTAATTGAAACTGCTAAGGATGTTGTATGAACGCCTTGGGTTTACGGTTATGCATTTGGCTTCGCCAAAGCACTAGCGGTTTTCATGGAGTCAATGAACTGAGTGTGCATGAACGGGTATAAACGAGTTGTCATCGGGAGCATCGATGACATCTTGATCTACTCAAATCTTAGAAAGAGAGTGAGGCAAATTATGAGTTGGTTTGAAGTTGTTGGGAAAGGGAATTACACGTGAGATTTTCAAGTGTGAGTTTTAGGATTAAGTGTGCTATGCTGAGTAGTTAGAGATGATGACATATCATGGAACCAGCAAGGGACAAAGTGAAGAAGGATGAGGAAGCATTTTGGAGGCTGAAGAAGTGGATTGGATAATGAGCCGATCTTGGCATTATCGGAAGGACTGGATGAATTCGTGAAGCATGACGATACGTGGAGCAAGGATTTGGACGCGTACGAGGATGACAAAGAAAGGCGATCGCTTATACGTTGCAGGAACTGAAAATTTGGAAGAACTGGATAGACTTAGTTAGTGGAGCTGGACTGTTATATCTGCCTAAAATGCTAGAGGCATTTGGTGTACGAGACGTAGAGAATGATCTGTACGGATCATAACGTCTCCAACACATATTTAATCATCTTGATTGAACATTTGGAAAAGGTGATGGGTGGAGTTAAGTGGTGAAAGAAAATTGCAAGGCCAAGTACCATCTGGGAAAGGCAAGCATGGTTGATAAGACATGGAATAAGAAGAATAAAGTGAAGCAGAGACGAACTGGAACAATATGGATGACGTATTAGGGTGATTTGGATGAAGGGTGTAGGTTGCACGAGTTGAGTTGTCTAAAGCGGAGAACGCGCCAACCTGTAAGTTGCGTGGCTTGGATGATCATATGTAGAAAAAGAGGAAACCACTAGAGTTAGTGACAAAGTTATGTAGGGAGTTTCACCCATAGTAACGGGTGGTATGTTTTGGTAAAATGGAAGAGTTGATGTAGAGTTTTGTAGGTCCATTTATGATCTTTAGAAAGATCGGACCATTAGCTTATGAGCATATAATTTCCTGGGGGAAATGAGTTGTATACATGATACATTTCATGTATTGAGATTGGTAAAGGTTATTTGTGAATGCATTTTGCATGTACGGTTATTCGGGACTTGTGTTAATGAGAGTTTTTGTTTTATCAAAGAGTCATCTAAGAGATTTATTGACTGTGAGGTCAAGAGTTTGGCAATGAGTTTAATTGTTTTTGGTTTGTATATGTGGTATTTTGAAACTTGAACTAAAGTTCACGTGGAAATGAGAGGAGTTCTTTTAGAACAAGTATCCTCGTGTGATTTGTTGTCTGTGTGTTTGATCCTAAGGAGTAAATCTCGGGACGAGATTTCTATTAGGAGGGAGTGATGTGACAACCCTGGTTTTGAGGTTTGTCACTTAGTTTTATTTTGTGCTAGTTGCGTGTCTTTACGTGTTTATGTGCTTATTGGTGTGTATAGATTGTGGTTTGGATATCGTTTCTGGTACGGGGTACCTTGTGAATGAAACGATGTGTGATGATTTCATGTTCATGAGTTCACATGGTAGTGACTATGAAGTGAGATGGTGTTATTTGGTGGTTTTACGTATACGTATATGTATTACAGAAAATCGTATTTTTACGATTTACGGTTTAGCGTTTAGAGGTCTCGGATGAGGAAATTGGTCATATGGATATTTTTCGGGATGGTTTTAAGTCATTTAGGACTTAAATATAAAGTTTATTTCAAAATTTGAGATTTTTATTAAAAGTGTATATTTTACGTCTTTTACGGTAAAACGCGTAAATTTGACTAGTTTTACGGTTTTGAGCTTTTGGAGGCTTTAGGAGATGAAATAAATTAAGGAAAATTAAGGTAATATTATTAATACATATATTAATAATAAAAAGAAAAAAACGAAAAATATAGGGTTATGGTCGGTTTGTAAACACATGAAGAAAAGAATAGGGGGAAAAAAGGGAAAAAGGGAACCGGGCTTTTGTACATGGGCCAAGGACTTGTTAAGAAAGTATATAAAGTATTTTTATAAATCAAAACACTCATAAAATCCCTGGAGATCAAGGTTTGGTCGGCATAAATGGTGGTTTTAGGGTTCTTCATTAATTTTTCTTCTTTCAAAAATTCTAAGGTAAAATCTTTAATACTCTTTTCAATTAAATTGTTTAATGTTTTCTTTAATCATCTTATGATGGATTTAGGTTAGGGTTAATTTAGAAACAGTAAATTAATGTTATATTAATGGTGTTATAATGATTACATAAACTAGGGCTTGTATTAATTGGGGTTATGGGTGATTAATTAGGTTAATTTGATTAAACCCGTTTTTAAAAACTGGGCAGAATTTTGAGTCAATTGTTTTGGTCATATTGGGAGTTCTACAAACTCTTATTTTACGATCCAAGTACTCCTGGAAAGATATTTGAGGTGGATTTCTAATGCAAGAAACGAGAACTAAATTGGAGGTCGGAAAGTGGGTCAAAAACAGGTTACAACAGTCGAAGGTCAAAACAGTTTTGAAGTCAGCCTGTTTTCTTTTTAAGTTTTGGGTTGTTTGGGGTACTTAGGGTTGCATTGGGATCTTCTCACGAACATGAGAGATGGTTTATATATTGCATTAAGTATCTGCACTTGGGCTAATGTTGTGGTTTAGGGTAAGACCCCCTAATTGTAACAAACTTTTAGTATGTTTAAAATCAGGAAATCTGGAATGACAATAGTATATATATATATATATATATATATATATATATATATATATATATATATATATATATATATATATATATATATATATATATATATATATATATATATATATATATATATATATATATATATATATATATATATATATATATATATATATATATATATATATATCGGGGCGTTAACAGTAGTTTTAAGGTTAGGGCGAGTGGGAGGTGTTAGCCAACATATGTAAGGGTATGAATATTCCTTTTACAGAAACAATGGTTATGTTTAAGTGGACGGTTGACTTAAAGTTTGGAGACCTAAAATTGGGACTGTTTTGTGTAAAATATGAATGGGATAGTTATTAAACTTAAACAAGTTAAGGACTTGTTAGGGAAGGGTAATGGGGTGTTTATAGAATATAAATGGGGTATTTATATGGGAGTAGGCTAGATGTCCATCATAGGTTGATGAGCCATCATAGTGTTTGGTTCATGTATTGATTGCGTGTTTTTGGTTTGTTAGCTTGTTGCTAGAGCGAGGACTTTTGGAGAAGCTATCAGTTGAGTTTCATAGTCCCATGTTTACTATTGATTTTGACTTCTAGATGGGATGGAAGAGACACTGTGTTGAATTATTTTCTAAATTAATTCTGTGAATGTTTAAGGTTTGTGATGGACTTGTGTGTACATTATGTGATTAACTGCTATGTGATTCTTGATTGTGTATGATTTGGATCGGGGGACACGTGCCGTCTCAGTTATTGTGGATTGACAAGGTAGGGGCCTTGTGATAGGTACATAGCGTGATCGTCTATGGGACCAATGGATAATGACAAGGTAGTGGCTTGGGAAAGGTACATAGGTGTATGGGCGCCTATGGTACCATGGTTGTTGGTAAGGCGTGATGCCTTGGAAATTATGGTTGTTGGTAAGGCGTGATGCCTTGGAAATTATGGTTGTTGGTAAGGGGTGATGCCTTGGAAATTGTGGTTGTTGGTAAGGCGTGATGCCTTGGAATTGTGATGATTGATTGAACTTGAATGCTAGTTGTTAATACATTATTGTAGCACATTGTCCATATGTTATTGTGTTGGTGTTTGTTATTCACAGCTTATAACTGTTTTGGCGTTGTAGTCTAAACCTATGACTCTCACCAACTTTATGTTGACGTGTTTTAGTGTCTCTTTCAGGTGATACTATGGTTAAGCATGAGAACATAAGTGGCTAGGATTGGAGAAGCTTAGGAATGCATATAGAAGGAGAATCCCCGTTTCCTTCTTAGTTTACCTTTATGTTTTTTTTTATAAGTGATGCATGTTGGCACCTATATGTTTGATATGTTTGTGTTATTTGTTTGTCTCGGGTAAATGGTAGTACTGTTACCTATTTACCTAGACTCCTGCATGTTGAGATATTGTCATGACATTTGTGTCGCCATTTATGACATTTCTTATTTCATTTAGTTATCTCTATAGACACGACGTGTTGTGATGATATCCATACGTCGCGCCCCATATTCCGCCATGGTGGGGTGTGACACAGCCCTTGACTTGGTACAAGGTAATATCCAAGATCTTATTTTATTTTATTTTATTTGTAGCAAAACCAATGTCAAACACTATAATTAAACAAGAATTTATGTTGAAATAGAAAACCTTTGATGCACCTTCTGGTGACGGTCAAATGGCAATAGACTTCATTGGGATGTTAAATGGTGAGAGTTGGCTCAATGGTCAAACCATAAGTCGTTATTGGCTGGGTGATATGATCCACCTAGCAGTTGCTCAAAATGTAGCTACAAAAGGCCATTTAGTTTTAAAAAATGCCTCAACAAATATGGGAAAACCGTCACATAAGATGTAAGTTTATGTTTTATTCAACAAAAACAATATTGTAGCTTAAACACTTGTAACATTAAATAATTTACTTTTCCATTTGCTATAAGAATATAACAATGATAGTTTCTTACCTTCTGGTACGGATGCTACTCATTTGAAAAGCCATAATGTAAATAATAATAAGATCTTGACATCGCATTTTGATTAGCATGGAAAAAATAATACATAAAAATACACTTATAAGTAGATACTTTCACAAAATTATATAGCTACAACTTATGTCAGTTCACTTGATTAGTGACAATTAATTGTATTTGTATGTTTTGGAAATTTTTATTAGCATGACAGAAAGATTTGTCACATTATTATTAGTAGTTAAATTAAAAAAACACACCACTAAACACTATTCTATGACCTTTAACATGAAAAAACTAAATCACTACGTACCTCTTGATATTTAGAATGCTAAACAATATACTTAATCAAATAATGATTGCTAAATAAGTATCAACTATTTAAACGACGCTAAAGTTACATGCAAAAAAAGGTTTTAAAGATATCGGGTGTTATTGGATTGACCCGATAACCCGATCGATAAGAGAAATAATATAATCTGAACCTGATCCTACAACACAATCGGGTTATCGGGTTCGGGTCAGACCGACCTGATTAGCTTTTACAACCCAATTTTTTTAACCCGACCATATAAAGCTTATCGGTTTTGGGTCAACCCGACCCTACTGACACCCCTACATACCATGTATCCCAATCATGGTTACAACCAAGCGAGAATGTGTGTAATGGTCTTTGCTAGAGAAACTTTTGGTATTTCAGAAGTGTTATTTTGAGTGACATATTCACCCGAGGGAATTGACATTTTTTGTTTCTATGTAAAAAAAGGCATATTCTTTTCCAAACATAAAACCTCAATTGTTGTTGGTGCAAACTTAAAGTATACTATCTAACACCATATGAGCACCTTTTTGTATGTGTGGTCGGCTCAAAGGCTAACAGGTTCTCGGGTTGCACAGGCT
The DNA here is from genome assembly GCA_025667525.1 of Glebionis coronaria. Classification (NCBI taxonomy): domain Eukaryota; kingdom Viridiplantae; phylum Streptophyta; class Magnoliopsida; order Asterales; family Asteraceae; genus Glebionis; species Glebionis coronaria. The sequence continues at coordinate 286,867 of JANFOE010001472.1, read as the reverse complement.
CGTAACCATTGATTTTAACCCTAATACTTCCGCTCGGTGTTTAAGGCCCTGCTTAGGTTCGGAGAAATGAAATGATAATGAAAGTGTTAAAAATAAGTTTCTTTTGTAAGGGTTGATCATGAATAAGACCTATCTCTTGCCGGGACCGACTCCATGACACAACACATTATACGTTAAATTGCAGCTTTATGTAGAGAGATTTAGTTTATTTTTGTAATCACAATTGTTTACGACTACTCATAAGAAAAAAAAGTTTGTTCAGGTCCACGTTGATAAATAAAGAAAATGAAACAAACATTCATCTAAATATATATTACCGAAACTTATATGATCGAAGGATATATGAGATGTTTGGTTTGTGTTATATCAAAATCTAAAATCAAAACTAAAAAGGGCGATAAAAGATCATGTGCTAGCGTTTATATAAATACAACTATTAGGTAAATCTAAGATGATCACAAGGGTAGAAAAAACATAAACGTTCTACCAAGAAAAGTCAATCAGATATGGATATGATTATTTGTTTCATTATCCTCAAATTTTCCTCACTCTAGAACGCTAAATAAAATCAAGTTTAAAAACATTACAATCATAAAACAAATTACATAATAACTAAAAATACAATAAAAATTTTAAAAAAAATACAAAACCATTGTTTTCGTTGGCAGTACGTGGAAATGAACAAGTCATGATGTCCGTTATTTTCCAACCAAATAATATATTTTTGAAAGAAAATGATTAAATGGGTCGGGTATTTTATAAGAGTAAAGTGTTTAAATTTAAAATGTGTTTTAAATAGTTAAACGTTAACATATTCTTCATTTAATAGGGTGCGGCAAAGGATCGATTGTGAGGTCGTTTTGTGTATGGATACCCGATTTACTCAATCGCCACATCCAGACGATCAAGTCCAAAAGTCGGTCCACCGTTTCATAAAACTACAAACCAATATAACAGATCGACAAACGTCGTTTAAAAAATATATATACAAACAAACACACAGCTGTCTATTTGTCTACGTCGAAAGATTAACATGGGACATAATCCATCCGCTACAAAACCTATATGTCTAACTGCGAACCAAACATGACACCAAAACAACCCCGCCCGCTGGGCGGGTTACGACGCTAGTATATATATATATATATATATATATATATATATATATATATATATATATATATATATATATATATATATATATATATATATATATATATATATATATATATATATATGTATGTATATATATATATATATATATATATATATATATATATATATATATATATATATATATATATATATATATATATATATATATATATATATATATATATATATATATATATATGTATATATATATATATATATATATATATATATATATATATATATATATATATATATATATATATATATATATATATATATATATATATATATATATATATATATATATATATATATATATATATATATATATATATATATATTGAGAGAGAGAGAGAGAGAGAGAGAGAGTTGAGTTAATGTAGTGTATTAATTTAAAATTGTTAAAATAAAAAGTATTACGAGTCATTAGATCAATTAATTGTCATTTGATGAGATTAAAAGTAAATAGGTATCATTAATGTCAATAAATTCAGATTGAGGGGTAATTTGGAGAAGTGCGATTATTTTTTGCAACCTCTTTTGTATTATGTCTTTTACGTAAATGATTTTGACCATTTATTTTTCTTTTTTTACCCATTTAGTTTTTATATCTTACTACTATTTTACTAGTAGTATATTCACATATTATGAAGCGGTACATGTGACGCTTAATCAAAAACTACTATAACACTGGTACACAAAAAAAAACTAAATTTAAATAATAAAATCGATTGCATGCAACGGTAGAATGGCTCGTACATGAAGAACAACTTATACATGAAGAGGAACGATACACATGCAACGGTAGAAACAACTCGTACACGAAGAGCAACGGTACACATGCAACGGTAGAAACAACTCGTACACGAAGAATAACTTGTACACGAAAAACAACTCGTACACGAAAAAACTCGTACACGAAAATCAACTCGTACACGGAAAACAAATCGTACACGTAGAAAAACTTGTATCATTAAAAAAATACATTTACTTATGAAAAGTTTTACTTACTAATAAGATACATAACTATTTAAATTATTATAATTTTTCCTTAATAAAATATATTGAATACAAAAGAAACCACATCTTTTGCCTACTAAAAAAATCTATTAAAAATTTTAATTTTTTCTTACTAAAATATTGAGTAGTAATAGATTTTTAGTGATCCCTCTATTATTTGTTTTTTTTTGTAATTTTAGTAAAATGGTATAATCACTATTTATGAAACATTCATAATCATTAGTTTTGAAAAAAAAAATCAACATGCTATTAACTCTATTAGTATGACTGACGACAAAATTTTATATCGGTAATAGTTGGAAGGTATAGTTAACTTTTTTTATCATCATTGTATGTGGTTTCGATCACATCTAAAAATCTATTTTTTAATATGTGTTCACATTTTTGTTAAATACGGAGTAGCATATTTAAGTACTACGAAGAGAAAAAATAAAATATGGGATAAAATGACGATGTTGATCACAATAGATGGAGGAGAAAAATAAGAGTATTAGATTCAATATTACCCAAAATACCCTTAATTTATGTAAAACTAATTAATTTAACATTTGAATTTCTTTTAATGACATAAATGTCATCTTAGTTAAAATATTAGATCTAGTGGTCTAAAATACTTTTCATTTTAACAATTATAAGAGACTACACTACTTTAACTAATATATATATATATATATATATATATATATATATATATATATATATATATATATATATATATATATATATATATATATATATATATATATATATATATATATATATATATATATATATATATATATATATATATATATATATATATATATATATATATATATATATATATATATATATATATATATATATATATATATATATATATATATATATATATATATATATATATATATATATATATATATATATATATATATATATATATATATATATATATACTAGCCTTTAGACCCGTCTGGTGGACGGGCTTGCTTTATGTATATAATTTTTAATGAAAATTAAATTTATGTGATATATATATATATATATATATATATATATATATATATATATATATATATATATATATATATATATATATATATATATATATATATATATATATATATATATATATATATATATATATATATATATATATATATATATATATATATATATGTATATATATATATGTCAAATCAAAATCAAATCAAATCAAATCAAATCAAATCAAATCAAATCAAAAACCCTTATATAGGAAGGATGGTGAAACAATTCCTTAAATACAAAATTCTATAAAAATGACACATGGAATTCATTAAATGGTTTCGAAAGAAAATAGGAATTCCAAATGATGCCTTAAATAAAAAATTCAATAAAAATATATATAGGAATTGCAAATGATGCCTTAAATACAAAATTCTATAAAATATATATAAGGAAGGATGGTGAAACAATACTTTAAATACAAAATTCTATAAAAATGATTCCTTAAAATGCTTCAAAATTAAAATAGGAATTACAAATGATGCCTTAAATAAAAAATTCTATAAAATAATATATATAGGAATTACAAATGATGCCTTAAATATAAATCTCTATAAAAATATATAAGGAATGATGGTGAAACAATGCCTTAAATACAAAATTTTATAAAAATGATTCCATAAAATGCTTCAAAATTAAAACAGGAATTACAAATGATGCCTTAAATATAAAATTCTATAAAAATATATATAGCAATTACAAATGATGCCTTAAATAAAAATTTCTTTAAAAATATATAAGGAATGATGGTAAAATAATGTCTTAAATACAAAATTTTATAAAAATGATTCAAAATAAAATACGAATTACAAATGATACCTTAAATACAAAATTCTATAAAAATATATATAGGAATTAAAAATGATGCCTTAAATACAAATTTATATAAAAATATATAAGGAAGGATGGTGAAGCAATGCCTTAAATACAAAATTCTATAAAAATGATTCCATAAAATACTACAAAAATAAAATATGAATTAAAAATGCCTTAAATTTAAAATTCTATAAAAGTATATATAGAAATTACAAATGATGCCTTAAATACAAAATTCTATAAAAATATATAAGAACTGACGGTGAAATAATGCCTTAAATACAAAATTCTATTAAAATGATTCCATAAAATGCTTCAAAAATAAAATAGGAATTACAAATGATGACTTAAATATAAAATTCTATTATATATATATATATATATATATATATATATATATATATATATATATATATATATATATATATATATATATATATATATATATATATATATATATATATATATATATATATATATATATATGAATTATAAATAATGGTTTAAATACAAAATTCTATAAAAATATATATGGAAGGATGGTGAAACAATGCCTAAAATACAAAATTTTATAAAAATGATTCCATAAAATGCTTCAAAAATAAAATAGGAATTACAAATGATACCGCAAATACAAAATTCTATAAAAATATATATAGGAATTACAAATAATGCCTTAAATACAAAATTCTATAAAATATATACGGAAGGATGGTGAAACAATGCCTTAAATAAAAAATTCTATAAAAATGATTCCATAAAATGATTCAAAAATAAAATAGGAATTACAAATGATGCCTTAAATACAAAATTTTATAAAAATATATATAGGAATTACAATTGATTTCTTAAATACAAAATTCTATAAAAATATATAAGGAAGGATGGTGAAACAATGTCTTAAATACAAAATTCTATAAAAATGATTCCATAAAATGCTTCAAAAATAAAATAGGAATTATAAATGATGCCTTAAATAAAAAATTCTATAAAAATATTTAAAGAAATTACAAATGATGTCATAAATACAAAATTCTATAAAAATATATAAAGAAGGATGGTGAAACAATACCTTAGATACAAAATTCTATAAAAATGCACAACAATAATATTAATTTCAAAAAAATTAATGTAAAAACGTTATTCATAACATTAACATATACAAAATTTATTACCTCATAAAATTTTAAAATACATAAAATATTTATACAATATTATTAAAATTCTAAAAAAAATTTAATGTAACAAACTTATTCATACCGTTAACGTATGCAAATTCAATTAACTCATAATTTTCTTAAATAAATAAAATATCTTAAACTACGTTTGTCTATTCTATGCTACATTATTAAAATATCAATGCCATAACTAACACTACATATACTAAGCTTCTAATACAAACACACATAAATTCAATTTTCATTAAATTGTATACATAAAGCTAGCCCGTCCACCAGACGGGTCTAAAGGCTAGTATATATATATATATATATATATATATATATATATATATATATATATATATATATATATATATATATATATATATATATATATATATATATATATATATATATATATATATATATATATATATATATATATATATATAGGGGTGGGATCTAGAGAAAACTACCTTTTGGTAGAAAACATAGATAACAAATATAAAGGTACCTTTTGAAACATTTTAACCAAAGGGTAAAAAATAAAATTTAATAAACTCAGGAGAACTAAACCTGACAATATTACAAACTTAAACTTTTCAAACCCTAAACACACAAAATTGATCAAAACACACATAGACTCATTTCTCACTAGCCACCACTGTAACACCCCACTTGGATAAATGGACCGTTACGTGTATTTATGGCGTGTCATCAAAACATAAGGTAAATGTCCTAAAACATTAACTGACCATAAAGGAAATAGCAGAATCAAACATCGGTAATCCAAACATAAGCTCAAAACATGAAAAGTAAATACTAAAGGAAAGGACTAAACAATGTCCAAATAAGAAAAGTAATGTAAGACGTTCATAAAGTAAGAAGTCTGTATAGCTTCCATCCAAATGCACATGCTCTCAGAATCCTAAGAGCTTCCTGATGTACCTGTCGTTAGAACATGAAAAGGAACTACGGCTGTGCATAACGCCCAGTGAACGGATATAAAGCATGATAATATATACTGAAATGAAGCAGATGATAAAATACTGAAGTTGTAAGACTGATATTAACTTGCAGCAGAAATCTGTGTATAATCTAAAAAGTCTGATTTATAAATAGTAAAGTTGAACTGTTATCTGTTAAATCTGAAAACATGCATTTAGTGTATTTAAATTGCCAAGAGCTTATATAGGTCATGTGTTGTAACACATGTTGCATGAATAACTGGAGGGGTAAGCTCTAAATAATATGATGGGTGGAGGGATCAGCTCCAATGTGAAGGATGTAGAGCACACACCACATTCGTCTGATAACTATAAACTGATAGCCTAGGATACACCCATACGCCCCGTTGATAATACTGATAAATGGACAAGCTGAAATAAATGGGACGCTGTGATAAATCACTCCCTCGCAGAGGAGTCATGACACAGGTGCCTCTAGTGTCATGGTTATGGTACCTCCATAACTAGTACATAAACTGGTCATGCTTGTATATAAACCTCAGGCAATTTATTTAGTTATTAAAATTGATTACTGATAAGCTTAAACATATAATGGGGAAAACATTTGGCTGCAGACGGGGAATCCTAATCATGAATAGGAGGAAGTCCTTACTGAAGGATGGGAAATCCGTACCTCGTGTCCAACAACGAAATAAGAATAAAAGCTGAAAGATCTACTCCGACTTGATGGTTACTACATAAATAAGGGACGTAAAATGAGTTGACTGACTACTGTTTACTGTTATCGATTTTTATTGTTCTTACTTTAATTTATTTACTCCGGGATTACTGTTTGTGTATAAACTGATAATATCTGACTATTCGATAATATACTGATTAACGTATTTTCCGTATACTTGAATATGGTATAATGTGGAATATATCCGATATAATTATTATTACTATAATTAGTAATCTGATATTATAAAAAGCTTTCTAAATTCGTTCCTTTGAAAAAGTATAAATTAAATTACGCGTTTCAAAATAATTTAAAGGTAAAACAATATTGATCTAATTTGACAAGTTAGTAAAATTTTACAATTTAATTAATTTATTATACAACACTATATAAGAAATATTTAATTAATATAATTATTTTCCTCGCGCGTTAATAAAATACTAGTGAACCCGAACCCGAGCAAAAACTAACCCCCGAGACGTCCACGCCTTGGTTTAACCAAATCGGGCCCACTACATGGTCCCCCCGCTGTTCTTCTAGTTCCCACTGCTTTTATTGCTAAAGTTCCTACTGTTTTGTTATTAAAGTTCCCACAGTTTTGTTATTAAAGTTCCCACTATTAGTGAAGTGGTTCCCACTGGTCGCAGTCCCAAACACCCCCTTTGTTGTGAGTTAACCCCAAACACCCCTGCTGGACGAATTTAAACCCAAACACCCCTGCTGCTGCGTCTTATACCCACTCTTTCTACAAAAACAGCCCCGAATGGGGTGTTTTGGCTGCGACCTGATTAAACAAACACCACGGAGACATGGTGATGTGTCAGTTTTGGTGCAACCACACAACTCAAACCCCATGTTTATTATTAACTCACGTTTTCCAATTAACCCATTTGTTTAGATTAAAACACGTATTGATTTCGTGATATAAACAGAGATAAAAGAGAAAGGATGCACATACACGAATCAAATGAGAAATAAATATCGAATCCCTCTTTGTTGTTTGATTATAGCCGGCGACCCATTTCTTTCTTCCTCTTTTTTTTGTCTTTTGTGTCGGCGGGAACCAGAACCCTAAATGTTTCTTATTTTTTTTCGTTTATTGTTTTGTAAGAAAAGAAAGTGGGTGACTTGTTTGGGTTCCTGTGTTTGTATTTACCACGGGTCGGGCTCAAAGCCCACACTTCTTCTTTGTTTAATAACCAAACCGCCACCTTTTATTTATATTAAGTTTTCTGTTTGATTCTCAACACCTATAAATTATCACGTAAAACGTATTTATATTTCTCGTGTTTCTGATTTTTGAAAACGTAATACTCTTTCTGTAAATAAATAATATTTCTCGTGTTTTAATAATTATTTATATTTCTCGGGTTTCAATAATTATTTTCTGAATAATTATTATCTTGTAATATTTAAATAAAATTAAGACTGCGTATTTACTGTTTATGTTATTTTAAAGCAAAAGCTGAGACTAAGCGTATTTAATATTCTAAGATTTTAAATACGGGTTTTACAATTCTTTCCCTCTAAAAAAAATAATTCGTCCTCGAATTAAGGATACGATTATGTTGGTTTTTTTACAATCTCCCTCTCTAAAAAAAATTGTCCTCGAAATTGAAGGTAATTTAAGCTGGGTAAATTTATTTAAGCTTTAAGACACATAGACTGAAAGGACATGAAACTGAAAGACATATAAGCTGAAGGGTTATTCGCCCTTGATTTAGAACATACTGTTGCTGAAAGGTATAACAGTGACATGACTGAAGTGAACCTGGAATGTGATATGGCTTAAAAGAACATGGAACGTAACATGTCTGAAAGAACTTAACTGAATTTATTAAAGGAAAAGGATGAGAGTTCCGGATTGACTCCTCCGTTTCTAATGGCCTCCTTCTCAAAACGATTCCTTCAAAGATCTAACATAATAAAAAAATCTTGGTCTTGATGACCCTGTCCTGGTAAATGCCGAATAGTTTCTAGTTCCATACCTAAGATGGATTTTCTAAATCTGATGGAATGAATAAGCTATAACATGTAGTATACATGAACCGATACGTACAAATATCTTGACAAGATAACATTTATATCTCTGAGCAAGCTGCTGAAACATATAGGGACGAACTACGTGAACAATTGTGAACGTACTACGTGAGAAATTGTGAACGTGGTTCGCAATCATCTGATGAATGTTTGTTATTCACATTTAATTCATAACACAATATTTAGAAGAGATATTTAGAGAGAGAAAGAGAAGGAAGTAGAGAGAGAAACAAAAGAGAATTTGGAAGGTTAAACACTTTTAGAGAGAGAAACAAAATGGTAATCAACACCCTCTTCCACACATGAAAGAGGGTTTATATACCCACGAACCAATGGGCTTTCCATGGGCTGTGGGTTTGTGACTTGGGCCGGGCTTGGCTTTGTTTTGGGCTTACGCCCCTAACTTATACAATATTAGCTTAAAGTCCAAGCCCGGTTTTCCCGACTAACCTATTACAATACAAGACCTTTAACGACTAAGATGACCTATTACATTCTTGTTCGACTATATAAAATATAGGGCTAACAATCTCCCCCAATGTATCGGTCATCTTAAAAAGCTTAAAAAGCATAAGATGATAGAGTGAATACCTTTTTGTAGAGGAGATCTTCCTGCTTTGGTCTTGTATCTTGGTCTTGATCTTGTTTGTAACAGCTTTGTTCCTTCATGCTTTCGTGATCTTTATCTTGAGCCTCTATCATTTGACTTTGAGTGGTTGAGATCTTCATCTGTGCTCCTTGTGACTAAGATGACCTATTACATTCTTACATTCTTAGGTATCTTGATTATCGCCATCTTGTGCTCTTGTGACTTCTGAATCGACATCGGTTAGTACACAGCTACGCCACCTTCTTGATATGCAGCAACATATATAGACACGGATAAAATGGCTTTGAACATTTCATTCTAACTCGGTAGCATTTTACCTCCGGTCGGTGAAGACCGTTAGACGGTATCAGATACCGTACCTGTGATCGGGTAGATTCGATTAAGAACCTCCTTGACAGGGTTTCCCGGCGTTAGTAGCCAGTTCTCTTTACTCGACCGTCTCAAAGCAGACTGCGAACGTAAAGACTGAATCATAAGGATAAATTATCCGTCTGATTAGAGTCGTCAATTCAGATTTCCTGGAACAAGTTTGATTCTAAAAGAATCGCACCATTGTTGCTTTCTAGTTTGTCACAAGCTTGATTCATAGAGAATCTTGCGAGTTACCTACCGTAGTGCTGTTTGATGTTGACACTGGAAGGATTTCCATCCGTCACTGTGAGCACTAAGGAGTGTCACTCTGAATGTTCTGGCAAGATCACACGGATTTTGCGAAGAAACCTGGAATCAAGTTTGAATCAATTAAGAATCAAACTTAGTTGCATTCCAGTTCTCACAAGTTTGATTCGTGTAGAATCGCACAAGTTACCTACCATGAGCTTGTTTGATGCTGGCTCAAGCAGGATTTCCATCTTCATTGTGAATCGTATCACTCAGATGTTCTGGAAATATCACAAGGATAATGCGTAGGACTCGATTGTGTCCTAATGAGATGATAAATTGATCTCGTTTGGCTCTAGACTCAATAAGTGCATTTTGGTAATCGGAGGCTGGAGCAGACTGCCACCTTTTCATTATTAACTGACTCGGAGGGAGAAAGTCAATAGATACGTGTTGATCTCCGTGACAATGAGACAAGTTTCTTTTGAGAGAAACTCGAATGGCTGGGAAGGGTTGTGCATTGCATCACTGGGTCCATGATGACTTGTCTTCAATAGATGTATTGACCCGGTTTCTGCCTAAGTTGCATAGAATATTCAACTCCTTCAATGCTTACCAATACGTTATCATTAGCACCTTGTTGTGATTGTTCCAGTGCTAACTTAAGTACTTGGTCCGCATTCAGCTTCATTTCACTCCATCTTTCCTAAGGACAACTATTTCTAGCTATAGAATGACCTTGGGTAGATCCCTCCGGTTCTGGTTGGATCATAGGACTTAGTTTCCTATCCTAAACCACCTTTTGACTCCATCGTTCCGTCGTGGATAGTAGGTTGTTTTGGGTAAAGATCGTAACCATAAAACCATTTAAAACCATTCAAAGTGCTTGATAAAAATCAAAACTTTTAACACTTTGAAAGTTTTATCTTTTCGAAAAGCTCCCCCTACACACATGCATCGATATACGAAATAGTTTGGCATGTGAAGGAAAGAGTTGCACTTGAGTCTTTAAGATCACATGTTGCGATATATTACATTTTAATCACATTTTCTCCCCCTATCTCTAATATAAAAACATCATATTAGAGATACCAATGATTAAAATATGACAATTTCTGAAAAACCGATTGGGAGAGAAACATGTATGCACGCATGAATCATGGAACATTTTCAGTCGGGTCGCTCCCCCTCAACAATATATGTGTGTCTTGAGACAAAATTTGACAAAATTTTAGAAAAACGACACCACAAAATATGTTGAGGTACGAAGTTGAGATGCCTTTTCCGATATAATATATTACATTTGACAATTTCATATCATTTTTGGAATGTGTTGGATACATAAAATATGACAATTTTAGAGATGTACCCAACAACATTAAAAGGCTTGATTTTAAAACGCTCCCCCTCAAAAATTGATTGATCAAAATAACATATGACAATTTTGAGATATAAAAACCACTTATGAGGAAGGGAGTGTTGAACACACAATTTTGAAAGATTTAGAAAAACCTTTTGAGAAATTCTTGAAAAATTGTGTTAAACGGTTTTAAAATAATCAGGATAGAAGACTTCTCTTCTATTGCTTGGGGAAAGCGCACTGAGACGTACACTCCCCTTTCGGGTCCCTTTTTCATGAGCTCAAAACTTTGATTGTTTTGTGACTAGCTCATGACCGAGAAAAATTAATTTCCCGTTATGAAGGATAAGTTATCATCCGTGATAAACTTTCCTTAAGTTGAAGTTCGAGTTCTAAGCTGACATTTACTTAGAAATCGCTTTTCATGAACTTAAAAACTTTGAATGTTTTTATGAGAAGCTCATGACCGAGAAATATGATTTTCTCGTTAAGAAGGATAAGTTATCGTCCGAGATAAACTTTCCTTAGTTGAGGTCCGAGTCCTAAGTTGTGATGCGCTTAGAAGTCATTTACACGAGCTTAAAACTTTCGAATAGTTTTAATGTAAGCTCGTGTCCGAGAAAAATCGAATTTCTCGTTTTGAGGATTAGTCATACTCGGGATGAACTTTCCTATTTTTGAAGTACGAGTTACAGTCTGACATGTGACTGTAAGTTTGTGTACATGAGCTTATAAACGTTGAATGTTTTTACAGATAGCTCATGTCCGAGAAAACTTAATTTCTCGTTCTAAGGATAAGTCATCATCGGGATGAACTTTCCTGTCTTGTGAGCCCGGGTTACAGTCTGTAATTTGACTATAAGCCATGTACACGAGCTAAAAACTTTTGAATAGTTTTAAGAGTAGCTCATGTCCGAGAAATATTAATTTCTCGTTTTGAGGGTAACTTATCGTTGAAGAGATAAAGTTCCCTTTCTTTGACGTTCGAGTTACAGCCTGATATGTGACTGTAAGTCTTTGTTGAAGCTTAATTGTGAAACCCCTGAGACGCTTGCTTCTCTGATATCTGCTTCTTCAGCAACCAAACTCTGAGAGTGTCTTTTGTTGAAAGGTATGTATATGGAAAACCGTTGTGTTCTTGTTGAAACTTTACTTTATTACTTGCACTTACATCAGTAGTTTGTATGCTTGCATGTGGGTTAGCGATATCTTGATGAGAACCATGTGGGGGTTCACTATGAACCTTTGTCGAGCTAGAGGGAAATATATTTCTAGTAGTAACCCACCTAAGACCAATTGTTTTAAAGGTTCTACCCGTTGGTATCCACCTAAGACAAGGTCTAGGAGACATAGGTTTCTCATGCACAGCGGAAGACTTAGTTGGAGAAACCTATTTCCTTTAGGGTTCCGTCTTTGAGGTGCTCTAGCTTTTTGGTTCACCTTGTTCAGGACTTTAGTGATACAATCATCATGAATGGCACTAAACACGCATTTGTTACATTTCGTGCAAACAAAGTGCTTAGCATCTGAGATGGCTCTTGATTTCCTAGGGTTGGCAGAGTTGTGCACATCATAGAAGGGTCTAGAATTCCTAGATGTGTGAATAACGCTCCTGAGGTTGTGGTTTGGTCCTATCTCTTGCTTGTGTATTTTTTTGAGCATCCTCTAGATAGCTTTTATGACCCGTGTTATTTGATCTACGCCTATGCATGCTCTTGTAGCTAGATCTAGAGTTGCTTGAAGCATTCATGTGATCGGGTTTTGCAGATGCAGTCTGGCTTAAGGAGTGTCTAGTTTGTGGAGTGACTGGTTTAGTCAACTTGCTACGCACGTCAACTTGGGATGCAAACCTCGGATTCGACGTTTTGGGTCGTTTAGATTTAAACGCATTCGGTTGTCTAGAAACTGAGCGATTTCTGAATGATTGAGAAGGAGGTTTCCCCAAGACTGACTGTTTTGGTAACTTAGTATCCACACTATTTCCTTTTATCTTCCTTAATTCGTTTTTCATCGCTGTCAGTGCAAAAACCTTTTCCTGAATCCGAGCCTTTAATGCTCATTTTGTAGAAGTAATTGAGCAACACGTTGTTCTAACTTAATGTTCATATTATCAAATATGGCATTATCAGCATTCGCATCATTACTTTCTACAGTGTCGATAGGTTGCACAGCTAATTCAGTTATTGAAGCAGTCGGAGGACTTTGATTTTGAGAAGCCAACTTTGATTCTAACAAATTTATTTGGTTCACAAAATGTTCTTTTTCCGCGTTGAAATCTTGAATCTTACGATCCAATTTTTGTTCAAGAACAACATTTGCTTTTTCAAGTTTTTCAAAATAAGCTTCAAATTTGTCATTTTTCTTTGAAAATTCGAGTTTGGCATCCTCAAAATCTTTTGTCTTCTGAGCTAACAGACTTTCAAGCTCGTGAATCTTAGAATTAACATCCTGAGAAGTCTCTCCACCATTAGTACTCGTATCTGATGAATCAGGTGTGGTATTGCTATCAACCTTTTCCACTAGATACGTGTCAAGAATGGGTTCAGATTGCTCAGTATGTTGAGGAATATTGTATTCAGCATTTAAATGTACCATAGCCATTGGCTGATCATCATAAATGGGTCTGATATCCGCATCATTGGTTGTTTGATCATTCCCTGAGCTGGTACTGATATGCTGCGTTTCTGATTCTGTCCCGCTGCTCTCTGTATCAACCGAAGAAGCATCCAATGCTTGATCTATATCGATAGTGCTCTCTTTCGTCTGCATCAGTCTTTGATTCACCCTTCTTTGAAAGTGCCTTTGATGGCGTGTTCTTTCAACAATTGACTTCTTTATATTGCTCATATGTTGAAGAAGTGTCTCTTTGAACGCTTGAAGATCTACGAGAGTATATTTGGTAAAGTATGTGCTTGTGAACTCTCGATCGTTTTTGGATAAGCCACTTGAGTCAATGAATTGCTGGAACTGATTGTTGAGAGCTAAAAGGACCTCTATGGATATATTCTCGTGAAAATCGTCTCTGTCAAGTTCTTGTTGAAGATGGTCCACATTAAGTAGCATTGTTCTGATGAATGTCTCAACATCTTGACCAAATAGTAAAAAGAATACCCGTTTGAATCCAATTTCAAGACGAGTGCCTTTTAGGTCTTCTCTTGAAAGAACCTGAAGGTGTGACTGAAGCAACTTTATGTGTTCCATGCATCTTTCTTTTGCTTTCGACATCTTGTATTTGATTGCATGAACGGTTTTGGTGGTAGAATCCTTGTTAGAAGGTTTACTGATTGGAGTCTCAGTATTTGTCTGAACCTCTGGATTCTGCATCTTCTCTTTATTCATCTCAGTCATGGACGTTGTTGGTGTTGAATCCACGAAGATGTCCATTGAACGGATGTCTCGAAGAGGATATGATGTGTATGGATTACGGATCTTAGTGGATGTGTTGTGATTAGATTGTGGTTGAAATTCCGTAAATTCCAATTTTTTCTCAGTCCGACAATAAATTCCTCAGTCCGACAAAACGGTAAGCCGAAAATTTTTGAATCACCAAATTTTAAAATCGAGTTAGAAATAGCCAAAAACTGGTAGGGAAAAATTTTGAAAAATGAAAAATTTTGACAAAAAATCAAACCTAAAATGGCCTAAAAAATCGAATTTTGGTCCGAAAATTTGAATTTTTGGTCGAAAAAATTTTCGCATCGCCAAAATTTGAAATTGAAGCTTAAATGGCCTAAAAGTGGTATAGGAAAAAATAAAATTTTCTTGAGTTTTCCCGCCAAAAAACTTTTTGTTTTTAATCTTCGTGTAAACTATGTTCCGAGACTAGTCTAGATAGTGGCTAATTCTAAAAAATACTCGAACAAAATTTCCATCGGAATACATATCGGAATGTCCTATCGGAATAACCTTATCGGAATGTCCAAATCGGAATGTCAAATCGGAATACCCTAATCGGAATGTCCTTGTCGGAATGCCAAATCGGAATGTCAAATCGGAATGACCAATCGGAATATCCAAATTGGAATACTCAAATCGGAATGTCAAATCGGAATGACAAATCGGAATGTCCAAATTGGAATGACCAATCGGAATGTATAAACCCTATTCCGATTACACTGATCGGAATAACTGTAAGCCCTTTTCTGATGACCTGATCGGAATAATTCCCACTTTTCTCGGACAAAACTCAACCAATTCGTGATTTTAAGCCAAAAAATGATCAAAACACCCAAAAATTTTGTGTTTTTAGCCAAGGTAACAATACCAAATCTCTACCACAACTATGTAGAAGATTTGTATCAAGAAAAAAACCATAAAAAAACAAGAAAAATTTTTGGACGTGATATATAGATCAAAATGACCACGAAAAATTAAGAACACACCACACGAATCTTCAATCACCTATCCACTATAGGCTCTTGATACCAAATGTTGTTCCCATTTAATTCATAACACAAGATTTAGAAGAGATATTTAGAGAGAGAAAGAGAAGAAAGTAGAGAGAGAAACAAGAGAGAATTTGGAAGGTTAAACACTTTTAGAGAGAGAAATAAAATGGTAACCAACACCCTCTTCCACACATGGAAGAGGGTATATATACCGTTGGCTTTTGGGCCGTGGGTTTGTGACTTGGGCCGGGCTTGGCTTTGTTTTGGGCTTACGCCCCTAACTTATACAATATTAGCTTAAAGTCCAAGCCCGGTTTTCCCGACTAACCTATTACAATACAAGACCTTTAACGACTAAGATGACCTATTACATTCTTGTCCGACTATATAAATTATAGGGTTAACAATGTTGGGCATGGAATATGTCGTGTACGTGATCTATGAAACATACTGTGAACGTTATACTACACATATCATGAACGTATGCTGACTGAGGAAGGAATGTCAGACGATACCGCCTGAGACTGAAACGTCTGCCTGAGTATGGAAAAGCTGTGCTAAACTTGAGTCTAGTTTCTTAAGCTTTTTATAACATTATTCGGTAATCTGTAAAACGTATATCACGGAATGGAACATGAACTTGAAAGTGAACAATATTATGAACGCAAACGTGAGCTTAAATCGTGAGATAGCATAAAACATGAACTGAAACAACATCATACTGCGAATGAGACGTAAACGTAATAAGTGTGAAAACACTTATCCTTTTACCACTTATTTCCAATAATAACAAGACCAAAACGTATATTTTATGTCGTAAAAGTCAGAATTATGCGTGGTTTGTGTTTTTATTGTGTTTTAGGACCAAAATATGAAAAAGGAAGAAAACATGGGCTATCACGGGCTTTTATCGAAGAAAACGAGAAAAGACGAAGTCCAAAGATCAAGGTGCAAAAAGAACGGAAGTCCAAGGCCTATTCTGAAGATTTATCGAAGAAAAAGTCTAAAGACGGAAGTTTAATGAAGTCGAAGAACTCAAGTCTAATAGAAGAAGAAAATTATAAGACAAGTTCAATTTGTATCAACAAATCCCTAGACTACGTCGAGAAAGACAAAGATTTTAAATCGAGTCGTGAAGAAAGAAAAAGGAAGCAACACATGCACCTTCCCACTCCCTATATATACCCTCCTAATGACACATTAGGAGGGTGTTAGTTAATTAGTTCATTTTCTATTTTTAGTAGTTTTAGTTTTTAGAGAGAGAAAGTGTTTAACTTTATCTCACTAGGAAAGTTTCATCTTTTTATTCCTTTCTTGTTAAATAAAATCTTTACTTTTGAGAGTTTAATCTTGTTTTTGATCTTAATCTTCTTCTACCTTTCTTGTTTTTAATTCTGATCTTGATTAGTGATAATCTTTGATTTTGCTTAATCTTGATGTTTGATTGATTAAAAAGTTAATCTTTTTATCAATCTTTAAGTTTTTATACAACTTAAGCTTTGAGCTTGACATGCTTATTGGCTTATTTTGTATTTAGCTTATTTCTTTCAAAGTTTTCTTAAAGTTTTCGTCTTTTTAAAGTTTGATTTAAAAGTTTGCTTATTTAAAGTTTTGAAAAGTTGTTATTCGTGCTTATTTAGTTTGTTTCATTATAGATTTGATTAAGTTTTGGTTTGAGCTTATTAAAAGAATAGCTTATAACTTGGCTTATTTCGAATCACAAGGTAATCGGAAAAGGGTAAATCCCTTTCCGATTAGACATTCCGATTAGAGGTAGATATTCCGATCAGCTCCCTTGTATTCCGATCTCTAATCGGAAAAGGGTTTTGTACATTCCGATTGGGCTCCTTTTGGAGTCCGATAGCTGCCTTTTTTACACATTCTAGTTGGGTGTTTTCGGATTCCATCATTCCGATTACATTCCGATCTAAAGCATTCCGATTGGGGTTCACTTTGAGACATTCCAACGTGTGCATTCCGATCAGATTCCTTTTGGGTATATTGATTAGAACATTCCGACGGGTTTAATTTCTTGTTTTTACAAAGTTTTCAAGTTTTAAATTCATTACGTTTTAATTTCCAAAAATTTACGCTTCCCGAAATCTCTGTTTTTACCAAGTGTTTTTCTAGTAATTTTTAGTTTTTTTAGTTTAATTTTTTAAAGCTTTTATTTTACTCAACGATACTTTCATTTTACCATTAGTTTAAAATAGATAACCAAACCATTCATTTTTCCACCAAGAACGACTGAGTCGCACTAATTAACGGTAATCAATTCGAAAAGATCGGTTTAACGAACTTTCATACGAGGCAAACCCCTGTTATCAAAACGTGAAAGTGAAAATAAACGTGAACGTAAAGTGAACGTAAACATACACGTGATTATGAACATGAATTCTGTGTGATATGATGGTCGATGGAATGCCTTGAAATCATACGATTTACTGCTGAATTTTCTGCAGGTCCACTACTACATAATCCTTCTAGATGAAAGAAAACGCGTAGGTTAATTACATGGTCGACAATGACTTAGATAGTATTATACATTTTCTGAGTATGTGGTAAACTGATAACAATCTCTATGGAGTCTTGTCTCCTTTCGGTCCAGAATTTCCACTGGTAGTAATAACTCGATAGCATGATGGTGTTCTATCTTAAACCTGCTGGAATGGCAGGTACTAGATATGAACATAGTTGCCTCAACGTGTTATAATGTTTCTATCAAAATCATGCTTGGAATTTTGGTACATTCTGATGGAACCTGAGTGAATATTCACGGAAAGGTATGAGTCCCGGTAACTAGACCTTTACTAGCGTAGGGTCTTGTAGAATACATAATTCGGTGTAGGTTCCCTTCTTTATGCGTAAGCTTAGTCGTAGAAGGCTCATCGTGAGAACTGTCAGGAATTTCTGCGGTAGTAGTTTTTTTTAGTTCTAGAAATTTTGTATGTTTGTCACCGACGTCGGTCTTGACCATTTGGTGATCGCCTTCATCTTTGCAGTATTGTCTGAAATTTCATTCTGCTGAAGTAGGATGGCTCAGAAACGCCACTTTGTTCAATTGGAATTCATATCTGGAAGGTTGTGTATAAAATTTTCTCCTATCAAAGATTTTGTACAACTATGAGAAGATGATTCTCGTGTTTTTCTCTAGAATTTAGCAGATCAGAATGTGATCAATGAATATACTGACGATTTTGTCTGAGAACTATGGGAAAAAACTTATTCATAAATTTCATAATATAGCTGGAGCATTAGGGAGATCAGAAGTATAAAATCAAAATTTTATTAGAAAGACTATATATGTGCAACAGTAGTCGGGAGAACATCATGTTCTTTCTCTCACCACTGATGGTAGCATGATCGGAAATTGTTCTAGGAAAATGTTTAAGACATCATAGAAGATCAGATAAACCTGCTATTCATGGAATGAACATTGATTTAGAATGGTGATCTTGTAAAAAATTTCATTGGTTGATACATGACTTCATGATACCAGCCTTCTTCCTGACAGATAGAAACGGTGCACTTCCTGGAGGTGTGCAGGGCGAATAAAGCCTCATTCTGGTAATTCTTGCAGCAAATGTTGCAACTCTTTTAACTTAGATGCGGCCCTACAACAAGGAGTTTTGAAAACAGGTTCTGTTCTTGAGACCAACTTGATGTAGAATTCTGTCTCGTGGTTAGAAAGGAATTTCTGAAATCTTTTTTCTGAAATTACGTCTAGGAACTCTAGAGTAATATGCTGGTCATGAATTTAAGGAATTTCAGAAGTGAATTTATAACTGGCAGCTGAAAGGTCTTCGTAGCTTTGTAATAATAAGTTACTTGCTGTAAAGTATAACAACTTGTACTGATTTTCTGGCAGAAACTAAAATGACTATATTTGGGATTTAGTAAGATGGATCTCGTCATTAATTGAAAGGAAAACCTTAATAAATATGGGTGATACCGTGGAGTCTTTCTGGCTGGGAGGTAGGTAATACCTGATTTAAGATAAAGCTGACATATGAATACGTAAAGTAAATGTGGCGACTTTCACTGAATGTGTTCGTCAGTAACTTCATAGAATGAATACTGCGTGTCTAACCTGAATAATACTCAAGTCATTGTAACTGAGTTTTATTAATGGTCTGATTTATACGTGGCATGGCAAAAAACGGGTATACCCCATGGAGGGTACCCTGAATTTCTGAGGGCCTAGTTTAGAGGACCATACTGAAATTATGAGTCTTGACTCGTGCCCTGAGAAGATATTCGTATGACATGTATCATGACTGGTATCTTAACATGTGTCTTCCAAAACGATACTAGAGGCTTGTGTCTTGACTGATGTCTTGGCATGGGTTTTAGTAGATGAATTTGAACAAGGCTGAAAATTTTGGTAACTGCTAGGATTTGCGTATCGGTTAGACTACTGACCTCTGTATTTCTGGTCACGTCCATGCCGGAGTTCCGATGGCTACTGACTGATTAACATAAGCACAGTGGTTGTCATTACCGCATTGTCTCTCAGTTTCTTGACGTCATTATCATGACCGTGATTCATGTAACTATTTTTGCTGAGTGGTCGGCTGGGTACCGGTCCCTACTCTTTTGACTAAAAAATAGATGTGTGAAGTGTGACATTTAACTGAGGAAGTAAAATCATGGAATGGAATGGTGGCGTCTGATGGTTGAAATATAGTCTTGTTAGAAATTTCAAATTTATAGTTTTCGTCCTTGCTCTGATGAGTCTTCATAATATAAACAGCATCAGCATCTTGTGGAATCTCCAAAGTATCAGCAACATCAACATTCATGAGGTCTCCAAAGTGTTGGCAACATTAGTATCTGGTAAAATCTTCAACTCGCTAGCAACATCAGCATCTGGTAGTATATCAACATGTGGAAAACGCCTGAGATGATTGAGGATCGGTTAGAAATATCCATGGAGTAGGGTACCTGGAGTACACCTGGACTACTGTACATGAAGTAAAAAATTAACACTACACATGAAACATATCATAGACACTGTACATGGAGTACATATAGAATACTGTACATGGTACTTGATGGAAATTCTATGGGATGATCGATACTAGTGTCACTTGTCTGACATGATTAAGGAAATAATTTTATTTAAACGGTTAACAAACTGAACTGAAATGAGTAATATGATAGGCTGACAATTTCTGCGTAGACTTAATGCTGGTCGTATAGAGAGATCGAAAGTATGGTTTATTTGAAGTTCCAACAATGGTCAGTATGAAACATGATTAATGAAGGCCAAACATGCTTTATCATGAAAACATGATTTTACTGAAATTCTTTTTGTGTCTTAGCATGAAGACATTATCATTCTGTTGAACATAAAACCCTCGTAAGGAGACATGAAACTGAAACAGCGTGGAAGCGACATCAACTTGAGATTGTGCGAACTGGAATGTTATAAAGACTATAAGAGTATGATCAACTGAAGTTTAACATCAACTGATGTGAATGGCTATGGTTCAATCCACATAATTCAAGGAACAAAACATGTGACTATGGGTCGGTTCACCCAGTAATATTTGATTGAAAACATGAATCTGACATGAGTAAGGGTAAACGCATATGGGTCGGTTTACCAATACAAAATCTGAACGAGCAAGGGTAAACGCCTATGGGTCGGTTCACCAAAACAAAATTCGAATGAAAAGCACATGCGACTAAATATGGCCAGTACTGTACCAACCTTTTACTTAGTCAAAAACTTTAATAAAACTGACTGATAAACGAAGAAAACTGACTGATAAATGCATGAGAAACATGAAAAATAACAACGCCAAAATCTGGGAAATTCTTGGTGACTACCCACTAGTCGCAGGTCAAGTTTTAGAGCCTACAGATCGAACCTATTGCTCTAATACCATAATTGTAACACCCCACTTGGATAAATGGACCGTTACGTGTATTTATGGTGTGTCATCAAAACATAAGGTAAATGTCCTAAAACATTAACTGACCATAAAGGAAATACCGGAATCAAACATCGGTAATCCAAACATAAGCTCAAAACATGAAAAGTAAATACTGAAGGAAAGGACTAAACAATGTCCAAATAAGCAAAGTAATATAAGAAGTGCATAAAGTAAGAAGTCTGAATAGCTTCCATCCAAATGCACATGCTCTCAGAATCCTAAGAGCTTCCCGATGTACCTACCGTTAGAACATGAAAAGGAACTACGGCTGAGCATAACGCCCAATGAACGGATATAAAGCATGATAAGAAATACTGAAATGAAGCAGTTGATAAAATACTGAAGCTGTAAGACTGATATTTAAATTGTAGCTGAAATCTGTGTATAATCTGAAAAGTCTGATTTATAAATAGTAAAGTTGAACCTGTTATCGGTAAGATCTGAAAACATGCATTTATTGTATTTAAATTGCCAAGAGCTTATATAGGTCATGAGCTGTAACAACTGTTGCATTAATAACTGGAGGGGTGACCTCATCATTCTGTAGAGGGGTGACCTCTAAATAATGTGATGGGTGGAGGGATCAGCTCCAATGTGATGGATGTAGAGCACACACCACATTCACCTGATAACTGTAAACTGATAGCCTAGGATGCACCCATATGCCTTGCTGATAATACTGATAAATGGCCAAGCTAAAATAAATGGGACGCTACGAGAAATCACTCCCTCGTAGAGGAGTCATGACACCGGTGCCTCTAGTGTCATGGTTACGGTACCTCCGTAACTAGTATATAAACTTGTCATGCTTGTATATAAAGCTCAGGTAATTTATTTAGTTATTAAAAATGATTACTGATAAGCTTAAACATATAATGGGGAAAACATTTG
Source organism: Glebionis coronaria (assembly GCA_025667525.1). Taxonomy (NCBI): domain Eukaryota; kingdom Viridiplantae; phylum Streptophyta; class Magnoliopsida; order Asterales; family Asteraceae; genus Glebionis; species Glebionis coronaria. The sequence continues at coordinate 264,173 of JANFOE010001472.1, read as the reverse complement.
GCTGCAAACGGGAAATCCTAATCATGCATAGGAGGAAGTCCTTACTAAAGGACGGGAGATCCGTACCTCGTGTCCAACAATGGCATAAGAATAAAGTTGAAAGATCTACTCCGACTTTATGGTTACTACATAAATAAGGGACGTGAAATGAGTTGACTGAATACTGTTTAATGTTACTGGTTTTTATTGTTCTTACTTTAATTATTTACTCTAGTATTACTGTTTGTGTATAAACTGATAATATCTGACTATTCGATAATATTATTGATTAACGTAATTTCCGTAAACCTGAATATGGTATAATGTGAAATATATCCGATATAATTATTATTACTAGAATTAGTAATCTGATATAATAAAAAGGTTTCTAAATTCGTTCCTTTGAAAAAGTATAAATTAAATTACGTGTTTCAAAATAATTTAAAGGTAAAACAATATTGATAAAATTTAACAAATTAATAAAATTTTACAATTTAATTAATTTATTATACAACACTATATAAGAAATATTTAATTAATATAATTATTTTCCTCACGCGTTAATAAAATACTAGTGAACCCGAACCCGAGCTAAAACTAACCCCCGAGACGTCTACGCCTCGGTTTAACCAAACCGTGCCCACTACGTGGTCCCCCCGCTGTTCTTCTAGTTCCCACTTCTTTTATTGATAAAGTTCCCACTGTTTTGTTATTAAAGTTCCCACTGTTTTGTTATTAAAGTTCCCACTGTTAGTGCAGTGGTTCCCACTACTCGCAGTCCCAAACACCCCCTTTGCTGCGAGTTAACCCCAAACACCCCTGCTGGACAAATTTAAACCCAAACACCCCTGCTAGACGAATTTACACCCAAACACCCCTGCTGTTGCGTCTTATACCCACTCTTTCTACAAAAACAGTTCCGAATGGGGTGTTTTGGCTGCGGCCTGATTAAACAATCACCACCGAGACATGGTGATGTCTCGGTTTTGGTGCAACCACACAACTCAAACCCCATGTTTATTATTAAATCACGTTTTCCAATTAACCCATTTGTTTAGATTAAAACACGTATTGATTTCGTGATATAAACAGAAATAAAAGAGAAAGGATGCACATACACGAATCAAATGAGAAATAAATCTCGAATCCCTCTTTGTTGTTTGATTATAGCCGGCGGCCCATTTTTTCTTCCTCTTTTTTTGTCTTTTGTCGGTAGGAACAAGAACCCTAAATGTTTCTTATTTTTTTTCGTTTATTGTTTCTTAAGAAAAGAAAGTGGGTGACTTGTTTGGTTTCCTGTGTTTGTTTTTACCACGGGTCGGGCTCAAAGCCCACACTTCTTCTTTGTTTAATAAACCAAACCGCCACCTTTTATTTATATTAAGTTTTCCGTTTGATTCTCAACACCTATAAATTATCACGTAAAACGTATTTATATTTCTCGTGTTTCTGTTTTCTGAAAACGTAATACTCTTTTTGTAAATAAATAATATTTCTCCAGTTTTAATAATTATTTATATTTCTCGTCTTTTAATAATTATTTTCTGAATAATTATTATCTTGTAATATTTAAATAAAACTAAGACTGCGTATTTACTGTTTACGTTATTTTAATTCTAAAGCTGAGACTAAGCGTATTTAATATTCTAAGATTTTAAATACGGGTTTTACAACCACCATCACCAAAACGACGACCACCATCGATGGCGGCCACCATCGTTCCCCGTCTTCCCAATCGTCTTTGTTGAATACGGACCATCACAGATCCCCGTCATCCTCGATCAGATGTGTTTCTTATCGATCACCACTAATATGACTAATCGTTGATGTGTTCTTTGTACTCGATTCAATTTGAATTGATCACACGGTTTAGGGTGGACTTATTGTTTTTGGTCACTAAAAGGGGGAGCTTTTGATTATCTATGTCTACTATTAATATAAACGTTAAAATTATTAAACATAAAAATAAAAGAAGGATGTCTAACCTTGATAGCTTAACCGGAATGAAGGCTGCACAGTTGTTCTTGGTGTAAAGGAAAGGGTGTCGTTATCTAATTTTAAACTAAAACTGAAGACTTTAAAGAGTAAATGATGAAAGGTTAAATCTTTATAAAAAGTAAATTTTGAAAATTAAAACTTTATGAAAAATATAAACTTGAAAATTAAACTAAGACGAAACACTTTTGAAACTAAACTAAGTAAAAATGGCGGGAAAAATACTTTTGAAATAATTCGGAAAAACTAAACAGATTATAAGTCGGAGTACAAAATTCCAAGTCTAATCCGGAGTAGGTATTAATCACCTAATCCAGAATCCTTACTTTTTAACTAATCCGGAATGCTAAAGAACAAACAATCCGGAATCTGTTAAGTTATAACCTTATCCGGAATGTGTGTTATACACACTATCAGGAATCCAAGGTTCTACTGAAATCCAGAAAACGAAATTATAAATCAATCCGGAATGTTGAAAACAGGTTATCCGGAATCTGTCTTTTAGTCACTATCCGGAATACATGTTTTAGATCAAATCCGGAATAACAAAATGTTTCTCTTATCCGGAATACATAAAAACATCAATCCGAAATCAATTTTAAAGCGTTATCTGGAATATGGTGTAGGCTTGCTTATCCGGAATCAATGGTGTGATCTTATCCGGGATGCGAAAGAAATACTCTAATCCGGAATAACCAATCTTTGGCTTATCCGGAATCTTGGCTAATCCGGAATGTACAATAATAGAACTTATCCGGATTGTGTGTGATGACACTAATCCAGAATATACGAAACCAGTACAATCCGGAATAAGGTAAGTTTAACCTTATCCGGAATGTTAATAAAATGGCAATCCGGAATGTGGGATTCTCTTGTTATTCGGGAAACTAGGGTTTATAGAAACCCGGATAAGGAAAAAAATAAGCAAAAAGTAAAAATAAGCTATAATTCAAATAAGCACTTACCAAAAACTTAACCAAACTAATTTTAAGAAAAAAGCAAATAAGCCACAATTTAAAAACTTTAAAAACACTAAATAATCAAAATATTTAAAATCAACTTTTTATAAAAATATTAATCTACCAAATCAACTTATTTAAAAACTAGAAAAACATTAAAAAAATAAAGCAATAAGCACAATAATCTAAAAACATCAAACACACCAAATCAATAAGCACAATCTAATAAGCAAATCAACCAAACAATCAACAAGATTAAACCAATTACATGATTAATGAAGCAAAACAATAGATTATGATTAAGAAAGGAAGAATGAGAATTAACTAAAAAACTTGATTAAATTGAAGATTAAGATTCGAATTAGAAGATTAAAAGATGAAAGATTAAACAAAATGAGAGAGAAAGTAACACCTACTCCTAATTACCTATTAAAACTAAAAATGAACTTAACTTCTCCTAATGACATATTAGGAGGGTATTTATAGGAGAAGGGGAGGGTTTGTTGCTTCCTTCTTTCTTTTGTCTTCTCGTCTTTTTTAAATAACTCGTCTTTCTCGACTTTGTCTCGGGATTTGTCGAATGATAAAATGAAATTGTCTTCTAATTTTCTTCTTTTAGTAGACTTGGTTCTTCGACTTCATTAAACTTTCATCTTTAGACTTTTTCTTCGATAAATCTTCAGAGTAGGCCTTTGACTTCCGTTCTTCTTGCACTTTTGATCTTTTGACTTCGTCTTTTGTATTTTTCTTTGATAAAAGCCCATGAAAGCCCGTGTTTTCTTCCTTTTTCATATTTTTGTCCTAAAACATAATAAAAACACAAACCACGCATAATTCCGACTTTTACAACATCAAATACACGTTTTGGTCTTGTTTTTATTATAATTAAGTGGTAAAAGGATAAGTGTTTTCACACTTATTAAATCCCCTACACTTGACATTGCAATGTCCTCATGCAATGAATAATTTCAAAGCATAGTTTAACATTTCTCATCATAATTAACCCACCTTGGCCTTTATTAAATACTAGACAATAAGGAAACTAAAAAGATAGAAAATTACAAAATGCTTGAAGGAAGAACAAGTAAAGAGATCGAAGACTTACATTGGGGCTTTGTTTGTCATGAATGTTTATCACCCTCAAGTTTCACGTTACCCATACTAAGCTTAAAACCAAGATCATTGTTATTATAAGTTAGTAAAACTAACACCCACTCATGTGGCCCAATTATTCGCTTAGACTCCCTTATTCCTAGGTGTAACTCTTATATTTTATTGTTGTCTTGAATGATCACGAGGATGCATTTTTTACTTATTTCGATAGTTTATTTAGGCCGAAAATAAAGTAGGACGATTTAATCAATAGTTAGATAAAGGATAAAATCTTTTAAAACTACTTCTCGAAACCTCATAAAGTTCATATCTTGGCATAACTAGCTTCACGATTTGAGACCTTTCTCAGATCGATATTTGGCATTGACTTCATAATTCGAATCTTGAGAGACGTTCTTGAAGTAATGGTCTTCTCTTCATAATCGAAACTTCTTCACTTGAAGTTTTTGAGAGATTCTTCATAATTAGACCATGATTTCTTCATTTTTCTCCACTCTTTATTTTGGATTTTGATATACAACGATCCGCCTCCTTTTAGGACTTGGATCTATTTATCCTCATACCTTGCTAGGGTCTTTTCGGATAGACTTCTCCATGATCTTTAGGGGAGTATTTGCTTTTCGTCGCGTGTCTCGATCCTTCATATTGATTTTTGATAAATGATTCTTCACACCACTTTGGATCTTTAGCAACAAAATGTAGCCCTCATGCCTTGTTAGGGCCTTTTCGGACTCGCCAATCTTCACATCCCGCTTCAATAAGTTATGCATTGGCTATGAACTCTAATTAATATCGATCAACTTTTAAACAATCTTGTGCTAGAAGCTAAGTAACTTTTCAAATCGTACAACCTTACTTATTACAAATATATATATTAACAAGCGATGGGAGAAAAAGCTCATAATTAACTCACATAAATTCATGAAAGAATAAAAAACTTACAATTGACTCTATCATCTCTCGTTCTCCATAATTTAAAATCTCAAGGAATGAGACTCGTGGATGCTTAGCCTATTAAATCAAAGTTTTGGGTTTTCAAGTCATCTATAGGATCTTGCAACTTCTTAGACTTTTTCAAGTTTAGAATTTTCGTTTTAAAGTTCCCTTGATAAACGACTTTCTAGGATCAATTATAGGAACTTGCGAAAAGTTCTTGTTCTTAACCCGTTCGAGTTAAGACTTTCGCGTTTTAAATTTCCCTATATAAAAGTCTAGCAAAACTTGATTTAAACACGTTAAGGATACTAGCTAGAGTAAACTTGGATAAGTTAACTCGGGTTGAGTCAAAAGATTCATGACGAGCCTAATATATCAAAGACATCTAAACTTGTTAAAACCATTTTATTAATTTATTTTTCTTTTGACTTTATTCTTAAAATGAAATGAAATATATACATACGATGCAAGAAAATAAAAAAAATAATTGAAAAATACTACTAGGCCAAAATAGATCAAAAATTTTGAAAAAATCGAAAAATTAAATTTTCCGGTTAAAATGAGTACAAATTCATGGAAAAGCCTACTTAACTTCGATAGAAGTCCTCCTACACTTGATATAAACATTGTCCTCAATGTTTAAGCATGTGGGAGTAAACTCCCCTATACTTAGGACATTGTGCACGTAGTTTAAATCTTGCTAAGGAAGAGACAACTAAAGTGATTTCAAAGTGAATATATAAGATATGAAATATTGAATCACAAAAGTTTAGGATAGAACCGAGAAGACGGGAACACGGGATCACGGGTCGTCAAATATCATCAAAAGTGGATCTTTGAAAGCTTTAATCCCTGCACATCATAAGAAACAAGACAACAAACACCTATGTAGCTCCCCCTCCACTTATTATGAAAACGGGTAAAGGATAGAACATCGGGTTGCCTCCCGAGAAGCGCTTGTTAGTCACGAGCCTGACTCGACCCAGAACTAATTCAAGGGAAACGTGGTGAGGGATGGAATCATCTCATTAGAGATGTCCTCACCAAAGTACAACTTAACATGTTGACCATTCATCGTAAAGTTTGGCCCATTTTGTTGAGATAACTCAATGGTGCCATAAGAGAAGATTTTGGCGATAGTGAATGGACCGGACCAACGACTCTTAAGTTTTCCAGAAAAAGATTTTCAATGGAGAGTTAAAGAGTAAAACTTGATCACCTATGTGAAACTCTTGGTTTTTAATCTTGGAGTCATGAATGAGCTTAGTCTTCTCCTTGTAGATTAAAGAGTTTTCATAAGCCTCATTCCTTAATTCATTTAGTTCATTGAGTTGGATTTTCCTAAGATCACCGGCTTTATTGATATCAAAATTAGCCTATTTCAAGGCCCAATAAGCCTTATGCTCCAACTCAATGGGGAGGTGGCAAGCCTTTCCGTACACAAGACGATAAGGGGTACAACCTTTAGGTGTCTTATAAGCGGTACGGAAATCCCACAAAGCATCATCTAACTTATCAGCCCATGAGGCACGATGCTCTCCCATAGTACGCTCTAAGATTCGCTTAAGTCCACGGTTAGAGATCTCGGCTTGACCATTAGTTTGTGGATGATACGCGGTGGTAAGACGGTGATTGACACCATACTTAGCCATGACTCGAGCAAATTGATCATTGCAAAAATGAGTCCCGCGATCACTAATGATAGCACGAGGAACACCGAATCGAGCAAATAATTGTTTCAAAAAGTTCACAACCACCCTCACATCGTTCGTAGGCAAAGCCTTTGCTTCAACCCATTTGGATACGTAGTCAACGGCTACGAGGATGTATTTGTTCCCTTTAGATGATGGAAATGGCCCCATAAAGTCGATGCCCCATACGTCAAAGATTTCACATTCTTGGATGAAATTTTGAGGCATCTCATCTTTATTTGTGATCTTGCCTTATCTTTGGCAAGCATCACAATGTTTAACAATTTCATGAGCGTCATGATAAATGGAGGGCCAATAGAATCCAGAGTCGAAAACTTTCTTCGCGGTATAGTTAGGACCAAAGTGACCACCGGTGGATCCTTTGTGGCAAGCTTCAAGGATTAGTAAATCTGTCGGCCCATCAACACACCGACAAATGACAAGATCCGCATATTGCTTGAAAATTTAAGGGTCGTCCCAATAATAATGTTTAATATCCTTAAAGAATTTTTTCTTTTGTTGGGATGTTAACCCTTCCATGAGAACACCGCCCGCTAAATAGTTTGCAATGTCCGCAAACCATGGGGTATCGTCAAGATTGGAGTTAATAGACATCAAGGTCTCAAGGGGAAAAGATTCATTAATCTCTTGATTTGGGAGTTCCCCTTGATAAGGATCCTCGAGTCTACTAAGATGATCCGCGGCTAGGTTTTATGCTCCCTTTTTATCACGAATTTTAATTTTAAATTCTTGGAGGAGCAAAACCCAACGAAGGAGTCTCGGTTTAGCATCTTGCTTGGTCAACCAGTATTTAAAGGCGGAATGATCGGTGTAAACGATGGTGGTGGAAAGCACAAGATAGGGGCAGAATTTCTCAAAAGCATACACTATGGCTAAAAGCTCTTTTTCGGTAGTGGTATAATGCAATTGAGCCCCCGTCATTGTCTTGCTAGCATAATATATTGGTTGGAAATGTTTGTTCACTCGTTGACCTAAAACCGCTCCTACCGTGAAATCACTAGCATCGCACATGAGCTCGAAAGGTAACTCCCAATTTGGAGAGACTAAGACCGGTGCCTTAGTTAATTTACCTTTAAGAAGTTCGAAAGAGTCGAGACATTCTTAAGAAAAGATGAAAGGAACATCCTTTTCTAAGAGGTGAGTAATTGGTCGAGCTATCTTAGAGAAATCTTGGTTGAAACGACGATAAAATCCCGGATGACCTAAAAAACTCCTAACTCCTTTGACGGTGGTAGGTGGAGGCAACTTAGCAATGACGTCAACTTTAGCACGGTCGAATTTGATAATGGCTTTTGAAATTTTGTGACCAAGGACAATGCCTTCTTTTACCATAAAATGGCATTTTTCCCAATTAAGAACGAGACGAGTGTCTTCACACCGTTTAAGCATACGTTCTAAATTGGCAAGGCAAGATGAGAAAGAATCATTATAGACCGAGAAATCGTCCATAAAGACTTCCATAGTTTCTTCAACCATGTCATGGAATATAGACATCATACACCTTTGGAAAGTCCCGGGAGCATTGCATAAGCCGATAGGCATTCTTTTGTAAACAAATGTTCCATAAAGACAAGTGAATGTGGTTTTCTCTTGGTCTTTTGGATCGATAGGAATTTAAAAATACCCGGAGAAACCGTCTAAGAAGCAATAGTAGTCATTACCCGCTAAACGCTCGAGCATTTGATCCATGAAAGGAAGAGGAAAATGATCCTTACGAGTGGCATCATTGATCTTACGATAGTCTATGCAAACTCGCCAACCCGTGACAAGTCGAGTAGGAATCAACTCGTTGTTTTCATTGGGAACAATAGTTATTCCGCCTTTCTTAGTCACACATGGACGGGACTACCCCATGGCGAATCCGAAATAGGGTAAATCATTCTGACATCTAGAAGTTTGATAACTTCTTTCTTGATGACGTCATGAATTTTTTGATTAACCCTTCTTTGGCTTTGGATTTCGGGTTTAAAGTCATCTTCCATGAGAATTTTATGAGTGCAAAAGTTAGGATCAATTCCGCGGATGTCGGAAATTTTCCAAACAATTGCTTTTTTATGATTTTTGAGCACATCGATAAGTCGAGGCTTTTTATCCTCTTTTAAGTCCTTTGCAATGATGACGGGTAACTTCTTATTGTCTTCTAGGAAAACGTATTCAAGATGAGACGATAAATCCTTAAGCTCTAAATCCGGAGGATTGTCAATGGAAGGCTTGGTCAAATTTTGATCATCGTTTGTAATTTCCATAAGAGAAGGTGGAGAAATATGGTCCTCATCGAGAAGTTTCTCAATGGTATGAATGTCTTCTTCCCAATCGGTGGGAGAATCATCATATTTTAAGTCCACATCCCCTAAAGTTGCTTCAAATTCATTCAAAAGAAAGTCACTTTCTCCAAATGGAGCCAATGAGGGAGCAATAGAGGCAACGGTCTCAACAAAGGGTAGAGAAGAAAAATCACTTTTACAAGCGTCTTTGAAATGTTCTTCATAAGTCTCATCAAGTACGTCAATGAAATTAACGTTCTCGTGTTCATAAGGTTGCTTAGAAAATTTACCCATGTTAAATATGATTTTGTCGTCACCAACTCTCATGATTAATTCGCCCGCGGCTACATTAATAAGAGTCAACCGGTCCTCAAGAATGGAAGTCCGACGATTAATGGAACACGGGGATCCATCTCGTAGTCAACGACAATAAAATCCGCCGTAAAGGTGAATTTGTCGACACCGACGAAAACATCTTCGGCTATCCCCACCGGATAAGCAACCGTACGATTAGATAACTCCAATGTCATTCATGTGGGGAATAGATCAGGTAGAGATAATTGTTTCCAAACGCTTAATGGCATTAAGTTGATACTAGCACCTAGATCGGCTAGGGCCATACAATTCTTTACCCTAGGAAAGTTGCAAGGAATGAGAAAGCGACCCTGATCACCAAGTTTGGTTGGTAATTTCCTTAAAAGAACCGCGGAGCAATTCTTATTAAGTTGGGTTTGAGCAATATCAAGAATTTTTTCCTTATCACTTAGAAGATCTTTGAACATTTTAGCATATTTAGGCATGTGAGCAAGCGCCTCGGCAAAGGAGATGTTGAAATTCAATTGTTTAAACATTTTAAGAAAGGTTGAAACTTGAATATCATCCTTGTTCTTCAACTTCTCTTTCCTCAACCTTGAAGGATAAGGTATGTCGGGTTGAGAGGAAGGCTTTGGAATAGATTGGTCACTCACATCCTTTGGTGGTGGAGGGGTGTGGTTGAAAGGTGAAGGAATTGGTGAAGGTTGTTTGTTATCCTTTGTCACAATCATCGGAGTAGGTTTAGGAATCTCGGGTTCCTTATAGCCTTTTCCACTTCAGGTGGTGATTGCTTTCATCTCCCCTCTTGGATTTGCAATGGTGTTACTCGGAAGAGAACCCGAAGTAGAGGGTTGATTACTTGGTAAGAAACTAGCCATCATATCCCTTAATTCATTTGTTTGATTTCTTAAAGAGTTTCGCATGTCATTCCTAAGCTCGGCTCGAAGATCATTCCCTTGTTTAGCCATGTCACCTTTCAAGTTAATAATTTGGCTCTGAAGATTCTTCACCAGCACGTCATTAGTCATCATGTAAGTTTCGACCTCGTGATTAAATGTCGTGGGTTGGTTGGGAGGGGGAGCTTGGTAAGCGGGTGGTTAATAGGTGGGTGGTTGGTAAACTTGATTATTTCCTTGAGGTGGATATGGTTTTCTTTGGGTTTGATATTGATTAGGAGCTCGAGATTGCTTTTGATTGTTGCGATTGAGGTTGTTTTGGTTTTGAGGAGGAAAACCGGGTGGTGAAAGAAAATTGTTTGAACGATAACTTAGCAAATTGCGGTCACCTTGAGGACGTGTTTGATAGCCTCCCGTGGAAAAGTTACTGTTAGCCGCATACACGTTTTCCGGATTGTCATGAGTAGAAGGACAATCGGTGTATGAATGAGGACCGCCGCAAGTCTCACAAGAAAGTGCTACAGCTTTAACTTGTTGAAATTGGTTCGTAGCCATGGTTAAGAAATTTTTGTTCATCTCGGCTAGTTGGCGGGTAAGTTGGGTGAGTTCGGTTATCTCGGGGTTTGATGAAGTAGAAGAAACATTTACCCTCGGGTTATTTCTTGAGGATGCGGATGAATCCCAATTTTTGTGATGAGTGGTTATGTTCTCGATTAGCTCTCTACACTCCTCGGGTCTTCTTTTCATAAACGTACCACCGACGGCTGCATTAATCGTATCACGATCACGAAAAGTTAAACCGTTGTAGAAAGTATCAATTAGAGTGACGGGGAGCATATTATGATTAGGATAACGATCGATCAAGACATTATAACATTCCCAAGCATCGAAAAGAGACTCATTGGGTTCTTGAGTGAAACCACTGATTTGATTCCTAAGGCTAGTTACCATGGATGGTGGAAAATATCTTGACAAACATTTTTGAGTCATCTCGTCCCATGTATGAATTGAATTTTTAGGAAGACGATCAAACCATTTTTCAGCATGGTGGGATAAAGTGTGTGGAAAAAGATGAAGCCGGAGAAAATCCATGGTAACATCGGGCAATTTCATGCTTTGAGTGACGGTTATGAATTTATCGAGGTGTTTGTTGGCATCATCATCCGGTAATCCGTGAAATAGGCAAGCATTTTGAACTTGTTGGATCATGTGATGCTTCAACGAAAACTCGGGAGCCGTGATTTACATCGGCGCAATCGGTCCTCCACGTCCATTCATAGTCGGTTGGCATAGCTCCTCCATCGTACGAAGGTTGGGTTGAGGGTGATGGTTGTTATTATTCACAACGGGGTGAGGTGGATTATTATTATTATGCACACCGGCCATATCTAGGTCTTTACGAGTCTCGGGCTCAAGATTAGAGAAGATCGAGTACGCATACACTAAAAATACAATACAATATTTTTTATTTTTTATCTTTTTTTTTATTTTATATTTTTTAGGATTCTTTTTGAAATTTTAATGCTATGAAAATAACGTTCCCAAGAGTACGGATCCCAAAATCCAATTTTTCTCAGAAAAACCGATAATCTTTACGAAAAGAGCTGGCAGCGGTGCCATTTTAATATGACTAATCGTTGATGTGTTCTTTGTACTCGATTCAATTCGAATTAATCACGGTTTAGGGTGGACTTATTGTTTTTGGTCACTAAAAGGGGGAGCTTTTGATTATCTATGTCTACTATTAATATAAACGTTAAAATTATTAAACATAAAAATAAAAGAAGGATGTCTAACCTTGATAGCTTAACCGGAATGAAGGCTGCACAGTTGTTCTTGGTGTAAAAGGAAAGGGTTTCGTTATCTAATTTTAAACTAAAACTGAAGACTTTAAAGATTAAATGATGAAAGGTTTAAACTTTATAAAAAGTAAATTTTGAAAATTAAAAGTTTATGAAAAATATAAACTTGAAAATTAAACTAAGACGAAACACTTTTGAAAATAAATTAAGTAAAAATGGCGGGAAAAATACTTTTGAAATAATTCAGAAAAACAAAACAGATTATAAGTCGGAGTACAAAATTCCAAGTCTAATCCGGAGTAGGTATTAATCACCTAATCCGGAATCCTTACTTTTTAACTAAGCTGGAATGCAAAATAACAAACAATCCGGAATCTGTTAAGTTATAACTTATCCGGAATGTGTGTTATATATACTATCCGGAATCCAAGGTTCTACTGAAATCCGGAAAACGAAATTATAAAGCAATGCGGAATGCTGAAAACGGGTTATCCAGAATTTGTCTTTTAGTCACTATCCGGAATACCTGTTTTAGATCAAATCCGGAATAACAAAATGTTTCTCAATCTGGAATACATAAAAATCTCAATCCGGAATCAATTTTAAAGCGTTATCCGGAATATGGTGTAGGCTTGCTTATCCGGAATCAATGGTGTGATCTTATCTGGGATGTGAAAGAAATACTCTAATCCGGAATAACCAATCTTTGGCCTATCCGGAATCTTGGCTAATCCGGAATGTACAATAATAGAACTTATCCAGATTGTGTGTGATGACATTAATCCAGAATACACGAAAACAATACAATCCGGAATAAGGTAAGTTTAACGTTATCCAGAATGTTAATAAAATGGCAATCCGGAATGTGGGATTCTCTTGTTATTCTGGAAACTAGGGTTTATAGAAACCCGGATAAGGAACAAAATAAGCAAAAAGTAAAAATAAGCTATAATTCAAATAAGCACTTACCAAAAACTTAACCAAACTAATTTTAAGAAAAAAGCAAATAAGCCACAATTTAAAAACTTTAAAAACACTAAATAATCAAAATATTTAAAATCAACTTTTTATAAAAATATTAATATACCAAATCAACTTATTTAAAAACTAGAAAAACATAAAAATTAAGCAATAAGCACAATAACCTAAAAACATCAAACACACCAAATCAGTAAGCACAATCTAATAAGCAAATCAACCAAACAATCAACAAGATCAAATCAACTACATGATTAATGAAGCAAAACAATAGATTATGATTAAGAAAGGAAGAATGAAAATTAACTAAAAATATTGATTAAATTGAAGATTAAGATTCAAATTACAAGATTAAAAGATGAAAGATTAAACAAAATGAGAGAGAAAATTCTAGAGAGAGAAAGTAACACATACTCCTAATTACCTATTAAAACTAAAAATGAACTTAACTTCTCCTAGTGACATATTAGGAGGGTATTTGTAGGAGAAGGGGAGGGTGTTGCTGCTTCCTTCTTTCTTTTCTCGTCTTTTTTAAATAACTCGTCTTTCTTGACTTTGTCTCGGGATTAGTCGAATGATAAAATGAACTTGTCTTCTAATTTTCTTCTTTTAGTAGACTTGGTTCTTCGACTTCATTAAACTTCCATCTTTAGACTTTTTCTTCGATAAATCTTCAGAGTAGGCCTTTGACTTCCGTTCTTCTTGCACTTTTGATCTTTTGACTTCGTCTTTTGTCTTTTTCTTCGATAAAAGCCCGTGAAAGCCCGTGTTTTCTTGCTTTTTCATATTTTTGTCCTAAAACACAATAAAAACACAAACCACGCATAACTCCGACTTTTACAACATCAAATACACGTTTTGATCTTGTTTTTATTATAATTAAGTGGTAAATGGATAAGTGTTTTCACACTTATTAACCACCTTTCCCCATCATCCACCACCATTCGATGTCATCACCACCGTTCATAGTTATCTACCACCACCGATACAACGGACACCACCATTTATTAGGTATTGTCTAATCTTTTTTTATTAATCTTTTTTTTCAACTTTAAATCAAAGATTTAAATGATTTCTAGGTCACAACTAATTATTTGTATTGATTTTTACTACATTATGTGAAATTATTGATTAATCTACAAATGTTGTGCTTTTGGTCATATTTAATCATTTGTATGTTCTAGTGACTGATGTTGTACTAGTTAATGCTTAAGTTAGACATATGAGCAGTGTATGATGCATTAGTTTGACATATAAGCATTGTATGATGATGCATCAGTTTGAGATAAGGATTTGTTGTTTTTTCTTTTAATTAAATGTGTTTATAGAAAATTAAAAAACTGATTGTACTAGTTGGTGCATCACTTTGACATATGCACATGAGAAGACTGTAATAGTTAATGCATCGGTTTGGGAGTAGGGAGTATAGTAAGAAAGGGTATCATGAAAAAAGGAGCATCTGTTCTAAGACAATATTAGTGCATCGGTTTTTTTGTTTTGTTAAGGCATCTTTCTAATATTGTATGAGGGCATCCATTTGTTTGTTTGTTTAATGCATCGGTTTTAATATTGTATTACGGCATCACTTTTTTTTTGGTTAATGCACTCGATTGTATATTTAAATGCATTCCCGTTTGTCTAATCCAAATAATCTATAGGTTCATATTATTAGTGACATAGTATCTCATAAGTTTACACATTCAAGGTGCATAGCTTTAAAATTTTGTAGATTTGAATCTGATATGATGTCATTTTTAGGCTGCTATCACGGCGTTGGAGACAAAAAATAGTAGAAAAACGACAGATCCGAAGAAGGTGGAAGATATTTCACGTAAGACTTTGTTTCATGTTTGATAAGGGTTGAATATGATATGATGGCATTTAAATGTCACTCTTTTTGATAACCAACTCCATAAAATGCCTTCATATACGTAGGTAGGGTATCAGCTTGTGAAGGCATCGGTTTGTTTATTTCGTAAGGGCGTCAGTTTGTTTAATTCGTAAGGGCGTCGTTTTTTTAATTCGTAAGGGCATCAATTTATTTAATTCATAATGGAATCGGTTTGTTTAATTCGTAAGGGCATCGGTTTATTTAATTCGTAAGGGCATCGGTGTGTTTAATTCATAAGGACATCGGTTTGCTTGGTAAGTTAGCATGTATGTACATAGTTGGACTATGTAATCGCCAAAAGCGGCTAATAATCAACCGAAAACCTTACATGTGGTGATTTTGGTATCACTACTACATACTTGCAACAACCTATTTCCGAGGTGTGAAGTGGGAGAGAAGGGATGTCATAATTGGGGTTTTGAATAAGACGACCTTTTTTTTGCATTTTTTTTAGTTTCTGGTCTAATACTTTCGAATTTATTCGGGCATCAATAAGGGTATTATTCAGGCATAAATGAGTATTATTAGTACATCATTAGAATTGTTAAGGTATATTTTACCATTTATGAAGATCTTTTGGTAGACTAGCCGAATAGGTAGTAAAGTAGAAACCTGTAGGTTCTTGTTTTTTTGATGGGTTTTAATCCTTTTTATGAAACTGGAACAATTAGTCGGCCTGATGCGTGTATTGAATACCTTTTACTTTGTTTGTGATGAGGTTATTTTCGATTCTATTACAGGGTAGATCTTATTATGGCTATGATGTAGTTACTGAATCTATCTATGATTCTAGAAAGAATTTCAAACTTAATGGTCTTAACAATGCCACATTTATCAAGGGGATCTGCTGAAAAAAGATATTATCAAGTTATGAGCATGATAAGGAACTCGAAACTATGCAGGCAAGCCATGATTGCGTATCTCCAGCAAAAATGTTTCCCTGAGTTTGCTCTCCATTTCATGAAAGATGAGAGGACCTAATATTTCACTTTTTAGTTCGTAATTCCCAACTCAATACGAATTGATTGTCCAAACGAAATCAAGCACACAAATTGTTTATGGGGTTAGATTGTAATGATTTGGTATTCTAGGTCTAATTTCACAAAGCACGTAAAAAATGTAAAAATATGATCTATATGTATCCGTACTATTCTAAAACAAATTGCACATACCAAATTTATTGCTAAATGTACAAGTAAACAATGCACAAATTGTAAAGCTGCTAAAAATGTATATTTTATAAAGTGCAAGGACTGGAAATGTAAATTCAGAAACTAGGAGGACTGAAAATGAAAACTATAACCAACTAAAACCAAATTGTAACAATCTTGTAAACTGTCTAACTGAAAATGTAACAAATAGCTTAATCCAGGGACCTAAGTAAAAATCCTAGAAAGTTAAAACTATTTAAAACAGATTAACACAATACCTAAAAATTAGGGACTAAAGTGCAATTAAACCTAACACTTAACCAAAATTGGGCATAAGACTTTGATTAAGCTAGAACTTAAGCTATAAGCCATAATTAAGCTAATTCTTGTTTCAGTAAGCTTCTAATACAGAATCACCTATCCAGTTCAAATGATTTAAGCTGAAGTGGTCTGTAAGCTCAATAAGCTAATTTTGAATAAGCACTTTTTAAGAGATCTACTTATTGGAATAAGCAGTAAGGCTGATATGCTCAAAACATGTCCATTAGGTCAAATAATGAAGACCTATCCAAGAAATTCTCAAAAAGCTTCAGAGAATAAGCAGAAAAATCCAATAAGCTGTTTTGGCTTATTTTGACCAAGAGTTGACCAACGTTGACCAGCGTTGACCTTGGTCTAATCTTATTTTTGTAGCTTATACAACTAAATTGTGGAATAAAATCACTAGGTTTATGAAAGGAATAAGTGGGAAATGAAAAACTTATTAGTACTTATCACAGAAACTGGCAAATGCTCAACAACTTATTCTAAGGCAAGTATCTAGCTTATTAGTGGATACTATATGGTCTACTTAATATGTCTAGAAAGCTTATATTATAAGCTTCACTCAGCAACAAATTTCACTTCCTAATTCCAAGTAATGAAGATATGGCAAGCTTATGAATAAGGCATGTTTGAGGCTGTGAAAATGACCCAAAGTATTTTGAGTGCTATTTGCCTGATTGACTTTAAGTTTGACCACAAAAACTTCACAAATGACTTACAATTTGCTAGTGAGTAAGTGTATACAAGTTCTATTCCAAAACACTTGCTAATCTGAAAATTCACACTCTACCAAACACTACTTAAACAGATAAGCACAATATAAGCTATGCAAATTATGTAAAGCTAGCAGATTTAGCTAACAATCAATACAAATAGTTCAAGTAACTGAAATGGAACATGAAGCATGCATCAGCAAGTAGAATTATACTAAAAAGTAGAATTGAGCAATTAAACAAGAGAAGAGCACTTTTTAGCTATAGGCCTCCTTTGATGGAGAAATGAGTGCTGAACTCACTTACTCTTTAACCACCACCCAATCAACTATCTACAACAGCTACAAACCATGGTCAATCATCATCATCATCATATCAACTCTGCTATAATGTTTGATCAAGAAAATGGTTATGGCTGTGAACTGCAAGTAACTGAATACTGGTTCAATACTCCAATATCAATCAACACAACTCCATCGTTCACTTAAGAACAATAGAATCAACTCAGTAACAGTAGGATAGTTGAATAAGGCAAGTACTTGAGAGTGAGAGTGAATTTAGGTAAAATTTGATTTCATTAATGGTGGAAGTAGTTACAACTGTATGCTAACAAACTAACAAACTATCTCAAGTGTTTGTCAGACAATTGAGAAGTTTCTAACTGCTAAACTCTAACTAAATTGAGAGAGAAATCTAAGTGTGTGTGAATTTACACACTTAGCTACATTACAAGAAATGAGAACTAGCTAGGGGGATTTATAGAGTAGAAAAGGAGTGAGGGTGATGTTGGTGACGTGTTGCAATCAATCACAAGCTTCCACGTGTCTTTAACTGGTGAATTTCAATTTGTAGATGATGAACACAATTGGGCTCTTCTTCATGAGTGATTTTCAGCTTAATTAAATAGTTGGGATAGATTCGTCTTTCCATTCTGAGCATTTTTCATGTTAAGAGCTCCTTGTGAAATCCACTCTATCATGTTCTTCGTTCTGAGCTTGGAAGGTGACACGTGTTATGTTTTTATTGGAGGAAAGAGGTTAACACGGATCGTTATCCGTTTTGTAAAATATGATTGGTGGACGGTGGGTTAGTGCGTTGCAATGTGGAGATTTGGTGATTAATGCCAATTGCCTCTCTCTTCATAAATGTGGCCTAGTCAACGATCCAGGACTCATATTTCTTGTCTTGTGATTGGTTGCTTGGCTAAGCACATGGATCATGTCTGCTTGGTCTTTCAGTTTTGGCAATAATAGTCCCTCTAGTTAACAGCATTGAATCTTGATCTTCAAACTCCATAGACTTGTCAATTTTGGCCCTTTTGAGTTCATACTTGAACAATTATGACCCTTTGACTTGTTGACTTGAACTTTGACCAGATTTGACTTGATTCTTGACTTTTCCAACTTGTCACTTTTAGTCCTTCTACTTTCAAAGTTGTCAAGAAAGGTCCTTTGACTTTGTTTGACTTGTCATCTTATATTGGCTTGATTTCCATGTTTGCTTTACACTTGTATCTTTTTACCTACACAAGCACAAACAACAAAGTATACCCACAAGACTGCTTTTATATATCAAAATCAGGTATTTTACTTTGTGTTTTAGGGTTAAATATGGTATAATTGATATGAGATTTCACTCATATCAAATCTGCTACACTTGATCATTGCCATGAACTCATGCAATGCCACATTTTAAAGCACCAATTTACACTTTTCTCATAATTAATCCACCTTGTACAATATGGAATGCTTTTACACTACACTACACTATATGATGCATGATTTTGATTTTAACAATGCAATGCAAAGAAAATGATTCTATTTATATATTTTCGGATTTTCTTAAAATGGTTTGATGGAAATAACTCATAAAGAAATTAAAAACTTTAATTAGGGCTTTGGTACCATGAACACTTATCATCCTCAAGTTTCACTTTCCCCATACCAAGCTTAAAACAAGATCATTGTTATCCATAAGTAAAAGTGCATCGACTTATTCATAAAAATTAATTGTGTTACTATTATACCCCCCACTTATTATGCCTCTAAGACTGGTTATTATTTGAGCAAATTGCTTCAGAGCAATTTTGTCAATTGATACAATGATTTTGTATGGGTTTAGATTTGTTCTCTCGGTATCCTCTCGAATTGATCACAGCTCTAAGTGGAATGATTGTTCTTGGTTACTAAAAAGGGGGTTGGTTTTCTAATCTACTAAAAGGTTTAAATGCACTAAGATGTAAACTTAAACTAAAAGCAATTAATTTAATAGCAATTAATAAAACTTGAATTAAAATTTAACAATTAAAACAAAAAAAATAAATACCACTTAACTCTTAGTCGAAATGCTCAAAAGAAAACTGATCCAGAACTTTTTTCCTTCATTCGGAACTTTCAAAATCACTTGATTCGGAAGATTTAATTAATTCAGAATAAATGATAAAAACCCTTGATTCGGAACAAATTGATTCGGAACTTTTGAAAGACTTTCATTCGGAACTTTAAACAAAATCGGTTCGGAACTTTTTAAGGAAATTGATGCGGAACTTTTCTGTTCGGAAGAAGTTTATTCGGAAGTTTATTCGAAACTTTTTATTCGGAACTTTTTAAAAGACTTTCATTCGGAACTTTTAAAACCATTCATTCGGAACAAATTGATTCGGAAGTTTAAAATTCATTCGGAAGTTTTAACATTCATTCGGAAGTTTTCTTTTTCTTTATTCGGAAGTTTATTCAGAACTTTTTAGAAGGCTTTCATTCGGAACTTTTAGATTGAACTGATTCGGAACTTTTGAAAAACCATTCATTCGGAACTTTTAAAACCACTCATTCGGAACAAATTGATTCGGATCTTTTTAATACAAATTGATTCGGAACTTTTTAATACAAATTGATTCGGAACTTATAAATGAACTGATTCGGAACTTTTCACTAAGATGCTACATTCGGAACTTTTGTGCTCATTCGGAACCTGGAAACCTAAAGAACAGTAGGAGACAGAAAAAACAGGGGAACGCGATTTCAAGCCAAAATCCACCAAGTTTTTAACCAAAACTTAAACAAGACTAATCCCTAATCATCTACTAACCATAAACAACAAATCCCATCAATAAAAACATAAAACCCAATAACTTTTAAAAATGAAAATCAACCAAATAAGAATTTTAACTTTGAATCAAAAAGATGAAGATGAACAAGATGAAATGAAGGATTAAATTGATAGATTAATGTTTAAACAATCAAAAGACAAAGATTAAACTACAAGATTGGAAAAACAAGAATCAAAATCACCAAACACCCTAATGGTGTTGGTGATGCCTACGAACAGAAAAAGAGAGAAAAAAGGAATGAAAAACTTAATGAAAAGTGTGAAGGGAATTCTTTATATAGGTCTTCCATTTGGTTGGTGAGTGGGCTTTCTCCCTTTCTTCTTGTCTTCTCGTCTTTTCAGAAAAGTCGACGTTTTCGATTCTGATTCGGGATTTGTCGACGATTAAATTCAACTCGTCTTTTAATTTCTTCGTTTAATAGACTTGAGTTTCTTCGACATATGTAAATCTTCAATATTTGGTCCTTTTCTTCGATAAATCTTCAAATAGGCCCAGTGACTTCAAATATTTTGCATCTCTTGGACAATAGACTTCGTCTTGAGCCTTTTTCTTCCATAAAACCCGTGCAATCCCATGTTTTCTTCAATATTCATCCGGTTGGCTCTGAAAACACAATAAACACAAAAACCACGCATAATTCCAAACAAATGATATTAAATACGTGTTTTGGTCTTGTTTTAGTAAGAAATAAGTGGTAAAAGGATGGGTGTTTACACACCTATCAAATCCCCTACACTTAACCATTGCCATGCCCTCATGCAATGCTTAGTGATAAAGCTATTTTTTTCACTTTTCTCATAATCAATCAACCTTGGCCTTATTAACATTCTACTAAACAAAAATTAAAGTACTAAGAGAAATTAAAACTTTAAAGTAAACAAAAGGATAGAAATCCATTTTCACTTGAAAATAGCTATATGGAAATAACTTGCAAAGAGATCAAGGACTTACATTAGGGCTTTGGTGCTGCGAAGATTTATCACCCTCAAGTTTCACGTTCCCCAAACTAAGCTTAAAAACGAGATCATTGTTATTATAAGTTAGTAAATCAAACACTTACACACATGGCTTAATTATATGCTTAAACTACCTTATTCCTAGGTGTATCTCTTATGTTTTATTTTTGTCTTAGAATGATCATGAAGATGCATTTTTGGACTTATTTCGATAGTTTATTTAGGCTGAAAGCAAAGTAGGACGATTTGATCAATAGTTAGCTAAAGGACAAAATCTCTTAAAACTGCTTCTCAGGATACCAAAAAGTTCATATCTTGGCATAACTCGATTCACGATTTGAGACCTTTCTCGGGCCGATATTTGGCATGTACTTCATACTTCATATCTTGAGAGACGTGCTTGAGATAATGGTATTCTCATCGTTAATAGAGTTTCTTCACTTGGAGACTTTTGAGGGATACTCCAACTTTGTTGACCACGACTTCATGATTATTTCTTCAATCGCTAATTGGGATTTTGAGATACAACGATCCGCCTCCTTTTCGGACTTGGATCTATTTATCCTCATACCTTGTTAGGGTCTTTTCGGATAGACTTCTCCATGATCTTTACGGGAGTTGATTGCTTTTCGTCGTGAGTCTTGATCCTTCATATTGATTTTGGGAATAATGCTTTTCACATCACCTTGGATCTTTAGCAATAAGATTGAATCCTCATGCCTTGTTAGGGCCTTTTCGGACTCGCCAATCTTCGTGCCCCGCTTCATAAGTTATCCCTTGGCTATGAACTCTTATCATTACCGAGCAACTTTTAAACGATCTTGGGCTAAAAGCTAAGTAACTTTTCAAATCGTACGACCTTACTTATTGCAGATAAATTATTAGCAAGTGATGGGAGAATAGGAAAATAATTACACCATGTGAGCTTGTGCAAGAATACCGACTTATAATTGACTCTATCATTTCTCGTTCTCCACAATTTAAAATCTCAAGTAATGAGACTCGTGGATACTTAGCCTAATAAACCAATTAAGGTCTACATGGTTAAGGATACTAGCTAGAATAAACTTGGATAAGTCTATTCGGGTTGAGTCAAAATAATCGCAACGGGCCTAATATGTCAAAGATTTCTAAACTAGCTACACCACTTTATTAATATTTTTGACTTTATTGCGGGATATATACATATGAAAGCAACGATAAAAATTTAAGAATTACGACTAAATGGCCAAAATTAATTAAAATTTTGAAAAATGTTGAAAAGGATGATTTTCCGATTAAATGAAGGCATTTTCATGGAAAAGTCCACTTAAAACTTCGATAGAAGTCCCCCCTACACTTAAGATAAACATTGTCCTCAATGTTTAAGCATGTGGGAAAAGTCTCCCCTACACTTATGACATTGTGCACGTTGGTTAAATCAAGCTAAGGGAGAGACGACTAACGTGATCATTTTCACATGTGAGTAAGAAGAAAATTGAATCACGATAGTTGAGAGATAGAACCGGATTTCGGATAACACGGGAGCACGGTTCTTCAAAGGTTCCAAAAGTGCATTAATCCCTGTAATCACATCGCCACACAAATACAAACACCTATAGAGGTCCCCCTACACTTAGGAGGTTAAAACGAAAAAGGATAGATACTCGGGCTGCCTCCCGAGGAGCGCTTGTTTTTGATAACTGAGTCACGAGCCTGACTCGACCCAAAAATAGTTCATGGAAAACGTGGTGAGGGATGGAATCATCTCATGAGAGATGTCCTCACCAAAGTACAACTTCACTCGTTGGCCATTCACCTTAAAATTAGGTCCATTAGGTTGAGCGAGCTCGAGAGTACCATATGGAAAAATTTGGGCAATGGTGAATGGGCCGGACCAACGAGATTTCAGCTTGCCCGAAAAGATTTTCAACCGAGAGTTAAAGAGTAAAACTTTATCTCCAACTTGGAACTCTCGGGTTTTAATCTTAGAGTCGTGAATGAGCTTAGTCTTTTCCTTATAGATCAAAGAATTTTCATAAGCCTCATTACGGAGTTCATTGAGCTCATTGAGTTGGATCTTGCGTAGGTCATCGGCTTTGTTGATATCGAAGTTAGCCCACTTCAAGGCCCAATAAGCCTTGTGCTCCAACTCAATGGGGAGGTGGCACGCTTTCCCGTACACGAGACGATATGGTGTACAACCAATCGGAGTCTTGTATGCGGTACGAAAAGCCCACAAAGCATCATCAAGTTTATCAACCCATGAGGCACGATGCTCTCCCACGGTTCTTTCAAGAATTCGCTTTAATCCTCGGTTAGATATTTCAGCCTGGCCATTAGTTTGTGGGTGGTAGGCGGTGGAAAGACGATGATTTACACCATACTTAGCCATGACTCTTGCAAATTGATCATTGCAAAAATGAGTCCCGCGATCACTAATAATGGCACGAGGCACACCGAATCTAGCGAATAGCGATTTCAAAAAGTTACAAACCACCCTTGCGTCATTAGTGGGTAAAGCTTTGGCTTCAACCCATTTAGAAACGTAGTCAACGGCTACAAGGATGTATTTGTTTCCTTTAGAGGAAGGGAATGGCCCCATAAAGTCGATACCCCAAACATCAAAGATTTCACATTCTTGTATGAAATTCTGAGGCATCTCGTCTTTATGTGTGATCTTGCCTTGTTTTTGGCAAGCATCACAACGTTTAACCATATCGTGAGCATCACGATAGATGGTGGGCCAATAAAATCCCGAGTCAAACACTTTTTTGGCGGTGTAGTTGGGACCAAAGTGACCACCGGTGGGTCCTTTGTGGCAAGCGTCAAGGATTTCTAAAGCTGCCGGTCCATCAACACATCGGCGAATAATCAAATCGGCACATTGTTTGAATAGATACGGGTCATCCCAAAAGTAAGTATTAATGTCTTTGAAGAACTTCTTCTTTTGTTGGGATGTTAGCCCGTCAACGAGAATTCCACCCGCCAAGTAGTTTGCAATGTCTGCAAACCACGGGGTTTCATCAGAAGTCGAGTTGATAGACATTAAGGTCTCCAGGGGAAAAGAGTCATTGATCTCTTTGTTCGGATGATCCCTTTGATAAGGATCCTCAAGTCTACTGAGATGATCCGCGGCTAGGTTTTCAGCTCCTTTTTTATCGCGAATTTCGATTTTAAATTCTCGGAGTAGCAAAACCCAGCGAAGAAGTCTTGGTATAGAATCTTGTTTAGTTAACAAGTACTTCAACGCGGAATGATCGGTATCAACGACTATGGTGGAAAGGACAAGATAGGGGCGAAATTTTTCAAAAGCATAGACAACAGCTAAAAGCTCTTTTTCGGTTGTTGTGTAATGCAATTGAGCCCCCGTCATTGTCTTGCTAGCGTAATGGATCGGTTGGAAGTGTTTGTTCACTCTTTGGCCCAAAACCGCTTCAATAGCAAAGTCGCTAGCATCGCACATCAACTCGAAAGGCAGCTCCCAATTAGGGGTAACCAAGACCGGTGCCTTAGTAAGCTTATCCTTAAGCAAGTTGAAGGCTTCAATACACTCGTTGGAAAAGATAAAAGGAGTATCTTTTTCCAAGAGGTGGGTCATCGGGCGACCGATTTTAGAAAAATCTTTGATAAAGCGACGGTAGAAGCCCGCATGACCCAGGAAACTTCTCACACCCTTCACGGTTGAAGGTGGAGGCAACTTAGAAATAACATCGACTTTAGCACGGTCCACTTTAAGACCGGCTTTGGAGATCTTGTGTCCTAGCACGATGCCTTCTTTTACCATGAAATGGCATTTTTCCCAATTAAGAACAAGGCGAGCGTCTTCACACCGCTTCAGCATACGTTCTAAATTGGCAAGGCAAGCAGAAAAAGAATCGCCATAGACCGAGAAATCATCCATGAATACTTCCATAGTGTCTTCAACCATGTCATGGAAGATAGCCATCATACACCTTTGGAACGTCCCAGGAGCATTGCATAAACCAAAAGGCATACGTTTGTAAGAAAATGTTCCGTAGGGACAAGTGAATGTGGTCTTCTCTTGGTCTTTGGGATCGATGGGAATTTGAAAATACCCAGAGAAACCGTCTAAGAAGCAGTAATAGTCATTACCAGCTAGACGCTCGAGCATTTGATCCATGAAAGGAAGAGGAAAGTGATATTTTCTCGTGGCATCATTGAGCTTGTGATAGTCGATACAAACTCTCCACCCAGTAACGAGACGAGTGGGAATCAACTCGTTGTGTTCATTGGGAACAACGGTTATTCCGCCCTTCTTGGGCACACAATGGACGGGACTTACCCACGGCGAATCTGAAATAGGGTAAATCAAGCCGGCATCTAGAAGTTTGATAACCTCTTGTTTGATGACGTCATGAATGCAAGGATTAACCCTTCTTTGGCTCTGGATTGCGGGTGTAAAGTCATCTTCCATGAGAATCTTGTGAGTACAAAAGTTTGGATCAATTCCGCGGATATCGGTAATTTTCCAAGCAATTGCCTTCTTATGATCTTTAAGCACGGCGATGAGGCGAGATTTCTCTTCTTCTTTCAAGTCCTTAGCAATGATGACGGGCGACTTCTTCTTATCTTCAAGAGACACGTACTCGAGATGGGGCGGCAACTCCTTAAGTTCTAAATCCGGAGGATTTTCGATGGGAGGCGTTTTCAAAGTCGGAGCATCGATAACAATAACCGTGGGAGATGGTGGAGAAAGATTGTCTTCTTTAAGAAGGTTCTCAATGAGGCGGAGATCTTCATCCCAATTGGTGGTAGAATCGTCATTAGCTAAGTTCACATCTCCCATGGTGGCTTCCAAATCTTTCCAAAGGAAATCACTTTCTCCAAATAGAGATAGTGATGAATCAATAGAGGAAACGGTCTCAACATTGGGAAGAGAGGTAGGAATACTTTTACAAGCATCTTTGAAGTGTTCTTCACAAGCCTCATCAAGAACATCAATACAATTAACACTCTCGTATGAATAAGGCTGTTTAGAAAGCTTTCCCATGTTGAAGACAATTTTATCGTCACCCACTCTCATGATAAGCTCACCGGCTTCAACATCGACGAGAGTGCGACCGGTCCTCAAGAATGGACGACCAACGATCAATGGCACACGAGGGTCCATGTCGTAGTCAACAACGACGAAATCGGCAGGAAAAGTGAATTTGTCGACTCCTACAAAGACATCTTCGGCTATCCCCACTGGATAAGCAACCGTACGGTTAGCTAATTCCAAAGTCGTTTTGGTGGGGACTAGCTCAGGGAGAGATAATTGCTTCCAAACGCTTAGAGGCATTAGATTAATACTGGCACCTAGATCGGCTAGGGCCATGCAATTCTCTACTCCCGGGAAGTTGCAAGGGATTAAGAAACGACCCGGATCACCAAGCTTGGTTGGCAATTTCCTTAAGAGCACTACAGAGCAATTATCATTAAGTTGGGTGTTAGCAATATCAAGAAGCTTCTCCTTGTCGCTAAGAAGATCTTTGAACATTTTCGCGTATTTAGGCATGTGAGCGAGAGCCTCAGCGAAGGAGATGTTAAAAATCAATTGTTTAAACATTTTAAGAAAGTTCGAAACCTGAATATCATCCTTGCTTTTGAGCTTCTCTTTCCTCAACCTTGAGGGATAAGGTATATCGGAAGAAGAGGAAGGCTTTGGGAGACTAGGCTCACTCACATCCTTGGGTGGAGGAGGGGTAGAAGTAAGAGGTGGAGAAATTGGGGAAGTAGAAGGATGAGGAATAGGAGCAGGTGACTCGTTTTCCTTAGTCACAATCACCGGTGGAGGTATAGGAAGCTCGGGTTCCTTGGTACCTTTGCCACTGCGGGTGGTGATTGCTTTCATCTCCCCTCTTGGATTCGCAACGGTGTTACTCGGAAGAGTACCCGAAGAAGAGGATTGATTACCTTGGAAGAAACCATCCATCATGTTCTTTAAGTCATTCGTTTGACTTGCCAAAGTGTTTCTCATGTCAGCTCGAAGATCGTTTCCTTGTTTCACCATGTCTGCTTTCAAGTTGAGCACTTCCCGCTGGAGATTTTCCACAATCACATCATTGGTCCGCATGTAGGTATCAACATCTTGGTGCAATGCGGTGGGTTGGTTGGGAGGGGGAGCATGGTAAGCGGGTGGTTGATAAGCAGGTTGTTGGTAAACTTGGTTGTTTCTTTGAGTTGGATATGGTTGTTTGTGAGGTGGTATGTATGGTGCACGAGGTTGTTGTTGTTGTTGAGGAGGGTGATTGAGGTTTTGTTGTTTGTTTGGGTTGTTAGGAGGAAAACCGGGTAGGGAAAGAAAGTTGTTAGAGCGGTAGCTAAGCAAGTTGCGGTCACCTTGAGGACGAGCTTGATAAGCGGCTGGAGGATAGGTACCGTATGCTGCATTCACATTCTCAGAAGGATAGTCTTGGGTGGCGGTACAAGTGGTGTAAGAATGAGGACCCCCGCATATTTCACATGGTTGGCTTACAACATTGACTTGAGCGTTTTTAGCATTGATGTTGTTGGTGTTGTTAGCGGTGTGGGTAACAAGCGATTCAAGAAGCGTAGTAATTTTGTCAAGTCACTTGTCGCTGTCACTAGTACTAGCACTAGCGGCATTGGTCCGCACACTCTTGGTTTGCACACGAGACTTATTCTCAATGATATCCCAAGCGGCATTGGAAGTCTTAACCAAAATATTACCCCCCGAGGCACTGTTTAGTGAATCTTGGTCATTCATGCTTAAACCATTATAAAAAGTGTTAATTTGGTGCACTGTGGTAAAACCATGTTGTGGGCATTTTCTTAAAAGATCTTTGAAACGATCCCAAGATTCACTAAAAGACTCATCGTACTTTTGTTCAAAATTGATAATTTCATTCCGCAAAGTGGTAGTACGAGAGGGTGGGAAAAAGTAGTTTATAAACTTGGTCTCCAAATCCGTCCACGTCAGAATACTATGTGGCGGTTCCTTTGCAAGCCAATGCCGGGCTTGTCCCTCTAAAGAAAAGGGAAAAAGTTGCAAACGGATTACCTCTTGTGGAACACCATTGAATTTGACCGTATTCGTGAGTTGCAGGAACCTTTTGATGTGGTCATGAGGATCATCAGTGGTACGCCCTAAGAATGGTTGAGCAGAGACCATCTGAATAAAACCGGATTTGAGCTCAAAGTTGTTGGCTGCAATCGCGGGTATGACAATTGTATCATTGTTGCCGTCTACATGTGCTTGCAGAAGTTCAATTATCGGGCGATTGTTTGGTAGAGGCTCATTGTTGAGAGGTGGATTGTTATTGTTGTTGTTATTATTGTTGTTGAGAGGTGGGTTATTGTTGTTGTTTTGTACACCGGCTATGTCTAAGTCTTCGAGAGGCTCGGGCTCTTGATAAGACGTTGATCGTGTACGCATGCACCTGCAAAAGAACTAACAAGGCAAAAACAAAGCAGAAATATTTTTGGTTTTTTATGTTTTTTTAATTTTTAGGATTTTTGAAAATTTTATATTTTTTAGGGTTTTTGAAAATTTTATGAAAAAGTAACGTTCACGGTGAACGGATCCCAAAATCAGTTCTCACAAAAAACTGTTAATCTTAACGAGAAGAGATGGCAGCGGCGCCATTTGATACAATGATTTTGTATGGGTTCAGATTTGTTCTCTCGGTATCCTCTCGAATTGATCACAGCTCTAAGTGGAATGATTGTTCTTGGTTACTAAAAAGGGGGTTGGTTTTCTAATATACTAAAAGGTTTAAATGCACTAAGATGTAAACTTAAACTAAAAGCAATTAATTTAATAGCAATTAATAAAACTTGAATTAAAATTTAACAATTAAAACATAAAAAATAAATACCACTTAACTCTTAGTCGAAATGCTCAAAAGAAAACTGATCCAGAACTTTTTTCCTTCATTCGGAACTTTCAAACTCACTTGATTCGGAAGATTTAATTAATTCAGAATAAATGATAAAAACCCTTGATTCGGAACTTTTGAAAGACTTTCATTCGGAACTTTAAACAAAATCGGTTCGGAACTTTTTAAGGAAATTGATGCGGAACTTTTCTGTTCGGAAGAAGTTTATTCGGAACTTTTTATTCGGAACTTTTTAAAAGACTTTCATTCGGAACTTTTAAAACCATTCATTCGGAACAAATTGATTCGGAAGTTTAAAATTCATTCGGAAGTTTTAACATTCATTCGGAAGTTTTCTTTTTCTTTATTCGGAAGTTTATTCGGAACTTTTTAGAAGTCTTTCATTCGGAACTTTTAAATTGAACTGATTCGGAACTTTTGAAAAACCATTCATTCGGAACTTTTAAAACCACTCATTCGGAACAAATTGATTCGGATCTTTTTAATACAAATTGATTCGGAACTTTTTAATACAAATTGATTCGGAACTTATAAATGAACTGATTCAGAACTTTTCACTAAGATGATACATTCAGAACTTTTGTGCTCATTCGGAACCTGGAAAAACTCAAGAACAGTAGGAGACAGAAAAAACAGGGGAACGCGATTTCAAGCCAAAATCCACCAAGTTTTTAACCAAAACTTAAACAAGACTAATCCCTAATCATCTACTAACCATAAACAACAAATCCCATCAATAAAAACATAAAACCCAATAACTTTAAAAATCAACGAAATAAGAATTTTAACTTTGAATAAAAAAGATGAAGATGAACAAGATGAAATGAAGGATTAAATTGATAGATTAATGTTTAAACAATCAAAAGACAAAGATTAAACTACAAGATTGGAAAAACAAGAATCAAAATCACCAAACACCCTAATGGTGTTGGTGATGCCTACGAACATAAAAAGAGAGAAAAAAGGAATGAAAAACTTAATGAAAAGAGTGAAGGGAATTCTTTATATAGGTCTTCCATTTGGTTGGTGAGTGGGCTTTCTCCCTTTCTTCTTGTCTTCTCGTCTTTTCAGAAAAGTCGACGTTTTCGATTCTGATTCGGGATTTGTCGACGATTAAATTCAACTCGTCTTTTAATTTCTTCGTTTAATAGACTTGAGTTTCTTCGACATATGTAAATCTTCAAACTTTGGTCCTTTTCTTCGATAAATCTTCAAATAGGCCCAGTGACTTCAAATCTTTTGCATCTCTTGGACAATAGACTTCGTCTTGAGTCTTTTTCTTCCATAAAACCCGTGCAATCCCATGTTTTCTTCAATATTCATCCGGTTGGCTCTGAAAACCCAATAAACACAAAAACCACGCATAATTCCAAACAAATGATATTAAATACGTGTTTTGGTCTTGTTTTAGTAAGAAATAAGTGGTAAAAGGATGGGTGTTTACACACCTATCATCATTATTTAAAGCGTGAAATATAAGAAGTGTAAAATCTCAAAATAAGGAAGCACTTTTTAATCCTAAGTAACCATCTTATCCATTACTCGAAAAACCGCCCACAATTGATATAAGTCCGACCCAAAATAGTAAGTCATTCGTTTTATGTGTAAGATCCTTATGTCATGCATTAATAAGTAGCTACACACTCGCTAAGGAAAGAAAAATAAAACTCACGTAATAATTTATATCCGCCGCCTTTTTGAGACCTTGGATCTTCAATCCCGCAACCCGTCAAGGTAATATTGGATTGGAGCAACTATTAAATCCCCGCAACCCTTGTGGGAGTAATATTAGAATTTAATAGCTAATATAATTAACACTTCGATGTCCCTCTTGGGATTCTTGTATAATAATTTTTTTTCTAGCCACTCATTTTTTATAAGCCGCTTTATTTTTCTTTATTCCTCACAAAGAAAGTTGAAAAGAATAAAAGGAAAAACACCCGCTAAGTATTAAGCATGACATAAGTCTAGTACACATAAAACGTTCTAACTTAGAATCTTAAGATGTACTTATACCAACCACGAATGATTAGTCAAAATTGTATAAGAGACTACAAACCGATTAAAACCATTCTTGATTATTTATTAACATATATACATGCGTTGACAAAAAGTAAAGGTTACAAAAGGGGATATAAAAGCCACAATTAATTAATATGAGGTTTATCTAGCCCTTCACACTTACTTCAAACTCTATCATATCTTGTTCTCCACAGTTTAAAATCTCAAAATAATGAGACTCGTGGATGATTAGCCTAATAAACCAATAAAGGTCTACATGGTTAAGGATACTAGCTAGAGTAAGCTTAGATAAGCAAACTCGGGTTGAGTCAAAATATCCATGGCGGTCCTAATATGTCAAAGAAGTCTAAATTTGTTAAACCATATCCTTTATTATATTTTTTCTTTTTATATATTTCTGATGAAAAATAAAAGAAGAAATTATACAATGCAACTGTATTATGCAAATGAAAAATGATTAATGCAAAAATTATGAATGCATATTTTTGTTGGCTAAAGTAGATCAAAAATTTGAAAAATGTTTCAAAAATTAATTTCCAAGTTATCATGAAGTCAATGACAAAGTTCTAGGTAAGGTCACTTCGTTAGAACACACCCTACACTTGAGATAAACATTGTCCTCCATGTTTAAGAGTATTGGAGTAAACTACCATGCACTTATGATATTGATAACTTTGCTTAACCCAAGCTAAGGAAAGGTCTACTATAGTGAATTCATTTTAAGCATAATGTGTTTAGAAAATCACAATAGTAACGAAGTGAACCCGATACAAGGGCCTCCTCCATAAGCTCCAATGCATGCAATGAGAGAGATCAACCCTACAAACATCAAAAAGACAAAAGAGAGGCATCCCCCTACACTTGTTATAATCTATATAAACTTTTATTAATCCGAGCCTACCACACTCTAGTCTAAATGATCTAATCCTATTTATTCAAGCTTGATTTAAGGAGTCTCTAGCTCGACTCATCCCACACTTAGAGTGTCTATGGAAAACCTATCATGGAGAGTAAAATATTTACCCTTATAGGAAAAACTCTCCATGATAAAGTAAAACAAGTTGTCAAGTATACAAAAATCCATAAATATCCACCCGGATCAAATACATAATTTCCATCCTACTTATAACACAATCCAAAAGGAAACATCCCAAGCAATTGTGAGGTGGGTGAGGTTTCCTTATGCATGGGTCTTGCCCATAAATTTCCTAAAAGATGATAAGGTGATACTCTAAAATCTCCCACAAGTTTTCCTTTTATTGCATCAGGCGGATACTGAGTTGGCTTATCAATCTCTATACCAGGATCAAAAATCCTTTCCTTGATGGTAAAACAACAAGTGGTGGCAGCCTTAGAAGATTCCCTGTAATACCCGGAAACCGAGGTCACTTATCTTACCCTAAATTACGAATATTTTTGAAATTTTTAAGAAATTTCGTTTATTATATATTTAATCGTTTTAGTTTAAACCGATGTTTGAGGTCGTAACCATGACGATTGATGATTTCAGAAGAACAATGACGACTACGATCCCGACGGATGCCAAATTTTTATAATTTATTATCGTTTTGTCGATATTGTAATTTTTCGAGAATTTATTTTTGGTTCGTGTTAAGTCGAGTCAGGTACGTTTTATCTCTTTCCGGGTGCGTTTAAATTGTTCTAAAAGTATTTTGGAGTGTTCGGGGCGACCCCCGACTCCCGTAAAATTTTCCAAGTAGACTAATAAGTCATTTCCCGCAAATTATTGAGGTCTTTTAAATATGAGGCCAAAAGATTTACCAAATGGAAAAATGACCCCTCCAACTTTACAAAAAGGGGGAATGCACACACACACAAAAACACATTAAAAAAACCCACCCCCTCCCTCTCCTTCTCCTTTGGCCGTCGGCCATACCACCACCACCACCACAAAATCTTTTTTTTCTTGTTTTGATCAAATCTAATTTAAGACCACCTTTTTAAATCAATTGGTAAGTGTTTTTTCAAGGTTTAATCCAACATGCATTAACATAATTTTCCAAAAATTAAAAGATTTTTCAAAAGTTTGATTTTGTGTGATTAAACTAAATGCATGTTTAATTGATGTTTAGATTAAGCTAAATCATCATTTGAATTAACCAAAAAAAGTTTGGTTTGGGTGTTTTGATCACCAACACCCCACGGCCAAATGGGGGTGTTTGGTGGATCATGGTGTTTGATGATTTTGTTTGTGGGTTTGTATTTAGATTGTTGTTTTAGGTGTTTTCAAATGGGTTAAACACATTGCATGTTTGATTTGTTAAATGGGTTTTTGAGTGGATTTGATGTTCTAGGTGTTAGGGACTGATTAAGGTGTTTAGGAGTGGTCATGAGTGGTTAAGTTAGGGCTAGGTGTCGTTAAAATGGTTTGGAAACAAGTGCTAAGGTGATTTTGAAGTAGTAATTTTTAGGCAGATTGTTTAAGGGTGTTTTTGAAAATCTTAAGTCTAAATACACAGGTCATAAACATAGGATGTAGTTGTATAGCTTTGTTTTAGCTTCGATTTGGTATAAGAAAGAGCTTACGACTCCTAACGAGTCAAAAGTTATGATATATGAAAGTTCGTGTACCGGGAGATGAGAACCTACATAATCCGAAATTATGGTTGGTTTGGGTCAAATCCCGGGGACCATAGATAGAGTTTGGTAAATGATTGAAAGTTGATTTTTGGTTTCAAACCTGCATTTTTTAGTCCATTTTTAGACTTAGGTGTTGGATTGGTCAATGGTGTATTTTAAATGGGTCAAACAAGTCCAACATGGTCAATGTGCAAAATCAGTCCAAAATATGTACGTCTAGTAATGTGTTAAGTAACGAGTCATATAAGTGAAAACTTTTCATGGGATTAAAAATGGGTCTTATACAGGTCATGAGGTATTTTTGTGAATTTTCTTAAATTTTATAAAAGTGCTCAAAAACAGCCCGTACTTTTGGTAAGTACCGACAAAAATATAAAATGGAAATCAACTTGAATAACATAGATAAATGGTAATAGTCTTGTAATGATTACCTGATTGGGTTTTTGGCGTGAGTTAGTAATTATGACAATTGACTAATATGTATGTATTTTACATTACTTGGAGTCATATGTATAAATGAGATTGACTCATTACGCGTTGTTGTTAGGTACGTGATTGAATTTTCCGGGCATCCTCGTCGTTGGTGATTGTCATTCGTTACGTCGACTACTTCTAACTAAGGTGTGAATTTGTATCCTCGCTTACTACTGTTTTAAATTGTTTTTACCCGCGAGGGAGATGCATGCTAGTTTTTATAAAATAAACATAAGACATGAATGATTGTTGGACCCGAAGTTGCCTAAATTGTGTTGAGTACCTAGTTGCATAAGACCCTATATTCATAAACTATTAACTATTGTTTAATCCTTGTGTGGATTGAAAATAGCCGCTTATACAACTGATAGTACTATGGGGTTGACGACCCTATCCGAGACGAGGGCTAGTACGTTGAGTACCCCCTGCGGACGGATAACTTGTGATAAGAAATAAGGTATAATTGCAACTAATGCCTTTAGAAGGGGCACTGGTTTCATCTTAATCATGCCGGTAAATATACGCGGGTGATTGAGTTAACGGATTAGTGTCATGAGCTTAAACATAATTGTAATAACCTTGAATAATAGATTGTTTGATTGACAATTCTATGAATGATCGTGATTGGTTTTATATACTTATGTTCAAAATATGATTGTAAAACCTATGAAGTCCACTCAACATTATTTGTTGACCCCTTTAAGCATGTGTTTCAGGTAATCGATGAGATGGTAGCAAGGAGCATGCTAGGATGGATGTTGTTGTGGCTTGGCGGTCTACCTAGTCTTTCCTCCCTTTTCATAACTTAAACTTTTTATTTTTTTGTCATGTAAACTTGTAATGTATTTTGGGTTGAGATTCAGTGGGGACCAAAACACGACTCTCTGTTGTAACAACTTTGGGGTTTGGGAAGCGGTAGACAATGTTTTTTTTAACTATGGTTAATTAATGTTTAAATTCCTACGTCTCTTTGAGTCGTTCGAAATAGCTTGTGTGTGATGATAACTGCCTAGCACCCAAATGTTGTAGTTCCGCTGTGCATAGCATTTGTGGGGGTGTTAGATTCCCCCTATATGTCATAACTTGAGAGAAAGGTTGTGGTGCAATAGGTGTCAACAAACTCTTGGAAGTAACCACCATGTCTTGCTTTTCTTTATTACTTTGAAAGGTTGAGGTGGGAAGGATGGAATGTAAAGTATATTCATGCAATAAAGCATCTAGAAAGAGTATGTCTCCCTCCTTATCAAAATACCCAAGAATGTACTCAAGAGGTGCATCAACCTCAATGTTGAAGCATAGTTTGGCTAGACCGGTCCAACGACTCTCCTGGGTCGTTCGTCGTGCTTCCCGGTCCTGGGTGATGCTGCAAACAATAGAAGAACCGGTTAGACGTGGACCCGAGGCCGGAGCCCTGGGGTCCACCTCTAACGGTCAAGTTAGGATCGGGATGATATATTGTAAAACAGGTGTAGTTTTGAGAGATCCCCTGATGTAGAATGAGCCC
Source organism: Glebionis coronaria (assembly GCA_025667525.1). NCBI lineage: Eukaryota > Viridiplantae > Streptophyta > Magnoliopsida > Asterales > Asteraceae > Glebionis > Glebionis coronaria. The sequence continues at coordinate 228,635 of JANFOE010001472.1, read as the reverse complement.
CCTACCCTTATATTTATAGGAGTAGGGTTTCTTTTAAGATAAGTAAGGTGTATGGGCCACGATCCTATTGGGTAGCGGGCCTCCGGGGTCGCGCGCATGTTAGGTCGGGCTTATACCGACTATATGTCGACATGTCCCATTGTCTAGTATGATATGGTTCCTGATCATGTTATGCTAGACTCATTCATATGTCATACTTACCAAATAAACGTGTATGGCTGCTGCTAAGACATCCTCGTGGTGGGCTACCTTTAGAAAAAAGATGATGGGCAAACTATGTGAATAGTGAGCGTAGCTGATAGGTGTGAAAACACCCATCCTTTTACCACTTAATTCTGGCTAAAACGGGACCAAAACACGTATTTAATATCATTTGTTTGGAATTATGCGTGGTTTTTATGTTTATTGTGTTTTCAGAGTCAACCGGATGAATATTGAAGAAAACATGGGATTGCACGGGTTTTATCGAGGAAAAAGACTCAAGACGAAGTCTATTGTCCAAGAGATGCAAAAGATTTGAAGTCATTGTGCCTATTTGAAGATTTATCGAAGAATAGAGCCAAAGATGGAAGATTCATATATGTCGAAGAACTCGAGTCTATTAAACAAAAGATTATAAGACGAGTTGGAATTATTCACCGACACTTCTAAAAATCCAAAGTCGGAAACGTTTATTTAAGGAAGCGTGAAGACTAAAGAAGAAAGAAGAAAAGAAGCCCAAAACCAAGCCCATTCACAAAGCCCACAAGACTTGCCTATAAATAGGACTTTACTTCACAAATTTGGAAGACTTGGTCTTTTAGGTAGTTTTTAGTTTCATTCATTCTCTCTAGTTTTAGAGAGAGAAAGTTCTAAACTTTCTCTCACTAGATTTCATCTTTTTCTATTTCAAGATCATAACTTTGTATTATTTTTCATTAATCAAGTTTAGTTCAAGCTTTTAATCTTTAATCTCATCCTTCCTTTCTTTGATTTTGATTGATTTTGGTACAAATCTCGTATGATCCGTGTTGTTCATCAATGATTTTGTAACACCCCATTTTGGAAATGGAATATTACGCATAATCATGGCGTGTCATCAAAGCATACAAGGATAAATGTCTAAGCATTATTCAACCATAAAAGGGAAATACCGGAATCAAACATCGGTACCCCAAAGTAAAGCTCATCACACACAAACATAAATACTGAAAAAGGAAAGGACGAAACAATGTCCATAGCAACTGTATCAAAGTAAAGGAAATGCATAAAGTAAAGAAAGACAGTAAAGCTTCCAATCCATATGCACGTACGTTTGAGATCTACGAGCGTCCCTGAGTACCTGCCGTTTTGGGAACATGAAAAGGAAAACGGCTGAGCAAGACGCTCAGTGCACGGATGTACAATATAGCATGAAATAGGATAAGCATGTAACATATAACAGCGGAAGACTAAGTACTGAGTAAACTGGTTAAGTATCAAGAAAACTGGTTTTATAGTTTGAAAAGCCTTATGTTTATCTTGTGAAAACTGTTTTAACACATATATACCATAGCCCATATAGGTCATGAAAAGGTCACGTGCATGAATACTTGGAGGGGTGACCTCATCATGCTGATTAGAGGGGATGCCTCTAATCAATATACTGGTTTGGGTAGGAGGGATCAACTCCTTGTGAAGGGTGCAAGGCACACACCACATTCACCATGATAAACTGAATAAAACATGTAACTAGGATGCACCAATACGCCCCACATGATATAATAATATGGCCAAAATTGAAAGGGACGCCACGAGCAATCACTCCGCCGTGGGGAAGTCATAACATCGGTGCCTCCAATGCTATGGTTATGGTACCTCCATAACTAGGTGAAACTGGTCATGCTTGTATATGGCTATAGATTATGCTAATTAAACATAAGCAGTTCAAAACAATAAAACAAATACTGGGGAAAACAGTTGGCTGCATACGGGGAAATCCTAATAAGGAAAGAATGTCCATACCGAAAGGACGGGAATCCGTACCTCAAGTCCAGTGAATGAACGGAAGAAAGACTCCTACTTCTGGATCACTAATGCTACATGAATACACACGTGTATAAGTATCGATTCACTGATTACGTACTGGGTTTTGTGTCTCATTTTAGCTGATTTGGTATGTTTTAGGTCATGGTTCACTGTTTAAAACCTTAAACTGTGTTTATCTAGTATTCTGATTAATCTGATTAAGTATTACTGGTGTTTCATGTATTATTATACTTACTGTGTAATAATAAGTAACTTTCCAAAAATAGCAGGTTTCCAAAAATAGAAAGTTTCCAAAATAGAAAGTTTCCAAAAATAGAAAGTTACCAAAAATAGAAAGTTTCCAAAAATAGAAAGTTTCCAAAAATAGAAAGTTTCCAAAAATAGAAAGTTTCTAAAAATAGAAAGTTTCCAAAAATAGAATTTACTGCTTAAAATAGATTAGTTTCTAAAAATAGAAAGTTTCCAAAAATAGATCAGCTGCCTTAATTAAATAAGTTTCCATATATAGAAGGTTTCCATAATTAGATTAGCTGCCTGAAATAGATAGATTTCCATATATAGAAGGTTTTCATAATTAGATTAGTTGCCTTATTTAATTAAGTCTCTATAAATAGAAGTTTCCATATTTAGAATTAAGCTGGTTACATAAGCTAACATATAAGTCTAAGTGTTTATAAGCTTATTTCTTAAGTCATATGATATAGTGTATAGTTTAATTATTATTTCATGTATTTTAATTAAACTATAGGTTAAGCATTTTAATTAAGGTATAACATGTATTAATTAAAATGGAATAAAATACTTAGGTTAAAATGTGTATTATTATGTATTAATAATCATAACCTAAGTCATGTCTAAATTAATTAATTATAGGCATGTTTTAAATAATTAATTAATTATAACTTATAACATAAAATACTTAGGTTAAATTAATGTCATGTTAAACTAATAATTAAAATAACCTAAGTCATGATTTAATTAATATTTCATGTTATTAATTAATTATATCCTAAGTTCATAATTCATAAAAATTAACATGTAGCATAAATCATGATTTAACCAACGAACCATGAATCGGGCATGAATTCGACACCGTACCCCGAGCCAAACTCGGGGCACGTGTGCCTCCTTGCTGCCGTGGGTCCCACATGAGCCAACCAAGACCAAAAATGGTCTTGGTGGTGGCGGCAATAGCAAACCAAACCCCCCTCGGGTTTGTTTTGCTAGGCGGCTAAAAACAAACACCCCTTTAAATCAATCTTTGATTTTAATTAACCCCAAAACATGTTAGATCAATGATTAATTACCATGTTTTAATAAGAAAATAATAACATGTTCATGAAAATAATCAAAGATTAAAAGAATTAAAAAGAATTAAAAAGAAGGGTTAGAAAGGTATACCACTATGTAGCTTGGAAAAAGGATGAACAAACACTGATTATAACAATAGTTTTTGAGATCAAAATCAACCAATCACCCTCCTATGGTGATGTTAAGGTGGCGGCACAAAGAGGAGAAAAGGAGGAGGAGAAAACTCTTTTTAGGGTTTTTTGTTTATTTCTTGAAAGTGAAAAATGAAAACATGTTTTTACCATAACCCCCCCTTTACTTGTAAAAGTCCATGGGCTAAGCCCATCTTGTATATGTGCCGTGGGTATGGGGGCCCCACATGGGGTACCCGTACCTTTCTCGTGTCCCGATGTTTCGTGTTCGTTCGTGGTTAAACGTGTTCGTGTCTGAAGCGTTTCTGTTTATTTTATCATGTAGTTACCGTAATCTTAACGCTCGTAATTATATTATATGTATTTACGTAAGTATTCTAATTTGTATTTTAAATGGTGATCATGATTTAATTATGTTCACGTGATATATTTATTAACTGTTTATCATGAGTTCGTACGTAATCGATACTTGTCATGTCATACACGTATGCACTTGCTTGATTATTAGCACATGAATGTGATCAATACTAAATGAGGTAAGTTTTAATATAGAACGTACGATCTTAAGGGCACTATTCATGGTAAAAGCATGCGGGTTTTACAATTCTTCCCCCCTAAAAAGAATAATTCGTCCCCGAATTATAGATAAAGTAAGCTGAAAAGAAGTGACATACCCGAACTCAAAATATGAAGTGAGGGTAAGAAGCCCGGATAGACTCCTCTGTTTCCCAAGTGGCTTCCCGCTCGGTATGGTCCCTCCAAAGAATTTTGACGAATGGAATCGTCTTCCTTCTCATGACTCGTTCTTGCCTGTCGAGTACTCGTTCGGGTTCTTCTATAAAAGTGAGATCTTCACGTATCTGTTCCAGTGGATACTGAACCATGTGAAGGGGATGATAATTGTACCCTCTGAGTAAGGACACATGGAACACGTTATGCACGTGCGAAAGCTGAGGAGGTAACGCCAATCGGTAAGATACTTCGCCGATTCGTTCAACGATATCAAATGGTCCGATGAACCGAGGACTGAGTTTCCCTTTGATCCCGAAGCGTTTAACACCACGTGCCGGCGAAACCTTGAGGAAGACGTGATCTCCCACATTAAAATGTATGTCCCTACGATGCTTATCGGCGTAACTCTTCTGACGTGATCGTGCTTCCTGCAGTTTCTGCTTAGCTACTTCGATCTTCTCGTTGGTCATTTCTATAATCTCTGGTCCTTCGAGTGTTCGCTCTCCCACTTGATCCCAGCAAGTTGGAGCGCGACACTTTCTGCCATACAACATTTCGAAAGGAGCACATTTGATACTTGCGTGCCAGCTGTTGTTGTATGCAAACTCGACTAAACAGATGTAATCGTCCCAATCACCTGTCCATTCCAACGCACACGACCTTAACATATCTTCCAATGTCTGAATTGTTCGCTCTGACTGTCCGTCCGTTTGAGGATGAAAGGACGTACTCAGCTTAAGTTGTGTACCCCAAGCTTTTTGCAGACCTTTCCAGAATCGCGACGTGAAACGAGGATCTCTGTCTGAGACGATGCTGGAGGGAGTGCCGTGGAGTCTCATGATCTCCCTTCTGTAAGTATCTGCGAGTTTACTTACCGGATCTTCCTTGCGTATCGGTAAGAAATGAGCTGATTTGGTGAGTCGATCAACAATGACCCAAATAGCATCGTGCTTCTTCTTGGTAGGCGGAAGACCCGTAACAAAATCCATGGTGATTTTGTCCCACTTCCACTCTGGAATATCCAACGGTTGAAGGAGACCGCCCGATCGCTGATGTTCAATCTTAACCTGCTGGCAGGTAAGACATTTGGAGACATACGTGGCTACATCCTGTTTCATACCACTCCACCAAAAGTGTTGTCTGATGTCATGGTACATTTTTGTCGACCCAGGATGTATAGAAAATGGGGAGCTGTGAGCTTCAGCTAACAATGCTTCCCGGAGTTCTGGATTGTCAGGAACACAAAGTCTCGTGCCCTACCAAACGATACCGTCTGCGTCCATTCTGAATTCTGTCTGCTTCTCCAAATTCTGAATTATCGCCCACATCTCTCCATCATCCTTCTGCGCTTCCTTAATCCTAGTCAGTAACTCAGGTTCTACTCTAAGATTCGCCCAGTATCCGTGCTGCCCACGTACCATGATTTCGATGTCTAGTCGCTCCAAGTCTCTTATGTTTTGTTCCTCGATCTCAATGCCGTTTATCATTCCGGACTTTCTGCTGAGTGCATCTGCTACTACATTAGCCTTCCCGGGATGATACTGTAGGTTAATATCATAATCCTTCAACAGTTCCAACCATCTCCTTTGTCTCATGTTCAATTCTCGCTGTGTGAAGATATACTTCAAGCTCTTGTGATCCGTGAAAATGTCGCATGATTCTCCGTATAAGTAATGCCTCCATATCTTCAATGCGAACACCACTGCAGCAAGTTCCAGGTCATGCGTAGGGTAGTTTTCTTCATAGGGCTTAAGCTGCCGTGAAGCATACGCGATCACTTTCCCATGTTGCATGAGAACACAGCCCAGTCCCTTCCCCGATGCATCGCTATAGATCTGAAATCCACCTGTACCAGATGGGAGAGTAAGAATAGGTGCAGATACTAACTTCTGCTTTAGGTCTTCGAAGCTCTTCTCTTGTTTTTCTGTCCAGACGAATTTCTCTCCTTTTCGCATCAGTTTGGTGAGAGGCAATGCCAGGCGGGAAAAGTTCTCCACGAATCTTCGATAATATCCAGCTAAGCCTAAGAAACTACGGACTTCTGTCGCTGATGTTGGACTTGGCCATTTAGTGATAGCCTCAACCTTCGCTGGGTCCATAGTGATCCCTTCTGCTGATACAATGTGACCTAAGAATGCCACCTTGTTTAACCAGAACTCACACTTGGAGAATTTCGCATACAGCTGCTTTTGACGAAGAATCTGTAGTACAGTACGGAGATGATCTTCGTGTTCCTCCGTGGACTTTGAGAAAATCAAGATATCATCGATGAATACAATGACAAATTTATCAAGGAATTCATGAAAGATTCTGTTCATCAGATCCATGAATACTGCTAGAGCGTTAGTCAGGCCGAATGGCATGACCACAAACTCATAATGGCCATAGCGGGTACGAAAAGCAGTCTTGGCAATATCCTGCTCTTTAACCCTTAGCTGATGGTAGCCTGACCTTAGATCGATCTTTGAGAAGTGTTTGGCTCCTTGAAGTTGGTCAAACAGATCGTCTATACGTGGCAGTGGATATCTATTGCAGATGGTAATCTTATTAAGTTCACGGTAGTCAATGCAAAGTCGCATGCTGCCGTCCTTCTTCTTAACGAACAAGACCGGTGCGCCCCATGGAGATGCGCTTGGTCTAATGAACCCTCGTTCAAGAAGTTCCTGCAGTTGGTCCTTCAGTTCTTTTAGCTCTATGGGAGCCATACGATACGGAGCCTTAGAGATTGGCTCAGCTCCTGGAACAAGGTCGATGTTGAACTCCACTTCTCTTGCAGGTGGTATGCCTGGAAGTTCATCTGGGAAGACGTCTTGAAATTCCGAAACTACTGGTTGATCCTGAATCGATGGGGATTCAGCATCCATGTCATGAACCGTAGCTAGATAACCTTCGCAGCCATGTGACAGTAATGCACGTGCTTGCAAGGTAGATATGACTTGTACAGACCGCCCGGGTATGAACCCGTTATGGATGTACTCTGGTGCATTAATGTCGCCGAAGATCACCCGATATGAGTGGCAGTCTATGGTAGCATGGTGCCTAGATAGCCAGTCCATGCCAAGAATCATACCGAACTCAATCATGTCCAGGGGAAGTGCATCTACTGCACGAACTCTATCGTCAAACTCTAGAGGAAGACTCTTGTATACATGAGTTATTAATACAGAGTCCCTCAGAGGCGTGGAAATGGTAAGCTTATTTTCTAATGGCAAGGGAAGTGTCCTGATGTTCTTAGCATAAGTAGTGGAAATAACTGAATGAGTGGCACCCGTGTCGAAAAGAACACATGCAGCCTGGCCGTACATATACAAAATTCCAGTAATGGTACCTGTAGATTTGTTTGCCTGATCGCGCGATGTCGTGTAGACACGCCCAGTGGTAGGAGGCGGTTTAGTATCAGCATGACCCGAAGTACCCTCCATTTTACCCTTACGGCAATCTCTCATACGATGGCCAGGGAGGCCGCACTTGTAGCACGCGTCGGAATCACGACGACATGGGCCAGGGTGTCTGCGATGGCAAGTGCTGCAAAGAGGATGAGTGAATCCTCCAGCAGGAGTCCTTGCTTGCTGAGGGCCAGTGTTAGCTGAACGGTTAGGCTGAGAACCCCTGTGGTTCTGGTCCCTTCCGTTACCGTAGTTCCTGGTAGAGATTAATATAGTGTCAGCATGGGAAATATAACATGAAATCATAAGAAGATGCGTAAATAGTAGGACCTGCTGTTGTTGGAGTGTCCCGCATTGTTACGGTAATTATCATTACCGTTGCGCCTTTCCACAACAGAACGGTCGTTAGTGTGACCGTTTCCTTTGGGCTGATTAGGCTGCTGCTGAGTAGCCGGCTGAGACCGGTCCCCAGTTTTCTGCCTGGAAGATACAGTTTAAGAGATGATTATAGAACATATAATGATAGGATGCGGTCTGGTTAACGCTAGAACACGAAATGTTTTACCTCTTGTCGGGTCTTTCAGCTTCCCCGAACTCATCGCGTTCCTGCAACATCTCAAGCTTCCTTGCTGCGTCGGCCACTTGTGCTACTGTATTGAACGTAGCACATACCAGATTGTTCGCGACCGAGGTGCGAAGTGCCCACCTAAAATGGTGTGCCTGCTCCTCAGGAGTACCAGCCGCTGCTCCCAGAAAACCTGCCAAGCGAAGAAAGCGCTGCATGAATTTGTTGCTATTATCGCCCGCTCTCTGACGTATCCCATGGTATTCTCGCTTGAGTTTGTCCTGCTCTGCCTTAGGAAAGAACTGCTCCATCACTCTCTCCTTGAATTGGGCCCATGTCAAACCAGCGACCCATTCATCACCTCCTTCTGACTGCGTCAAAGCTAGCCACCAGTTGAGTACATCGCCTTCAAACCGGTAGCATGCCAATCTTGCCTTGAAGGCGGGGTCACATCCCATAGCATTGAAGATTTTCTCAATGTGAGTCAGCCAGCTTTCAGCATCGCTGGGGCTATCAGTCTTTTCGAAAGCTCTAGGACGGAGCTTGTTAAATCTTTCCAACCATACCGCTAGTGTCACTGGGGGAGGAGGAGGAGGAGGTGCCTGATTCTGCTGCTGCTGATTGTTGGCAGCTTGGACTTCAGCACGAATGTCATTCCTCAGTTGAGGAAGTAAGGCTTGCATGGCAGCCTGAATTGCAGCATTGAGCTGCTCTTGCTCGCGTGTGAGAACCATCTGACAGTATAACACAAACATATGATTAACAGTTCCAACATAAAATATAAAAAAAATTTATACCAAAATTTCATGAGAAAAATTTTATGCAAGAAAATCTTTGTATGAATGCATGATGCAGTTTTATGAAAACTTTTGATGCTCGAGAGTGAACGCCCCAGGTCAGTTCACTCAAAATAAAAGACATATCGAGGGGACGCCTATGGGTCGGTCCCAAATCTAAAAGTTTCGATAAAACACATGCGACTAAATAGGGCCAGTCCTGTACCAACCATTACTTAGTCAAAAACCCTGTAACAATGACATGTATATGTATGCTTAAAAATGATGAATGCATGAAAACAACTGTCAGTTCTAGGAAGACCGTAGTGACTACCCACTAATCACATGTCGTATTTGAGAGCCTACAGGTCGAAACCTTGGGCTCTGATACCATAATTGTAACACCCCATTTTGGAAATGGAATATTACGCATAATCATGGCGTGTCATCAAAGCATACAAGGATAAATGTCTAAGCATTATTCAACCATAAAAGGGAAATACCGGAATCAAACATCGGTACCCCAAAGTAAAGCTCATCACACACAAACATAAATACTGAAAAAGGAAAGGACGAAACAATGTCCATAGCAACTGTATCAAAGTAAAGGAAATGCATAAAGTAAAGAAAGACAGTAAAGCTTCCAATCCATATGCACGTACGTTTGAGATCTACGAGCGTCCCTGAGTACCTGCCGTTTTGGGAACATGAAAAGGAAAACGGCTGAGCAAGACGCTCAGTGCACGGATGTACAATATAGCATGAAATAGGATAAGCATGTAACATATAACAGCGGAAGACTAAGTACTGAGTAAACTGGTTAAGTATCAAGAAAACTGGTTTTATAGTTTGAAAAGCCTTATGTTTATCTTGTGAAAATTGTTTTAACATATATATACCATAGCCCATATAGGTCATGAAAAGGTCACGTGCATGAATACTTGGAGGGGTGACCTCATCATGCTGATTAGAGGGGATGCCTCTAATCAATATACTGGTTTGGGTAGGAGGGATCAACTCCTTGTGAAGGGTGCAAGGCACACACCACATTCACCATGATAAACTGAATAAAACATGTAACTAGGATGCACCCATACGCCCCACATGATATAATAATATGGCCAAAACTGAAAGGGACGCCACGAGCAATCACTCCGCCGTGGGGAAGTCATAACATCGGTGCCTCCAATGCTATGGTTATGGTATCTCCATAACTAGGTGAAACTGGTCATGCTTGTATATGGCTATAGATTATGCTAATTAAACATAAGCAGTTCAAAACAATAAAACAAATACTGGGGAAAACAGTTGGCTGCATACGGGGAAATCCTAATAAGGAAAGAATGTCCATACCGAAAGGACGAGAATCCGTACCTCAAGTCCAGTGAATGAACGGAAGAAAGACTCCTACTTCTGGATCACTAACGCTACATGAATACACACGTGTATAAGTATCGATTCACTGATTACGTACTGGGTTTTGTGTCTCATTTTAGCTGATTTGGTATGTTTTAGGTCATGGTTCACTGTTTAAAACCTTAAACTGTGTTTATCTAGTATTCTGATTAATCTGATTAAGTATTACTGGTGTTTCATGTATTATTATACTTACTGTGTAATAATAAGTAACTTTCCAAAAATAGCAGGTTTCCAAAAATAGAAAGTTTCCAAAATAAAAAGTTTCCAAAATTAGAAAGTTACCAAAAATAGAAAGTTTCCAAAAATAGAAAGTTTCCAAAAATAGAAAGTTTCCAAAAATAGAAAGTTTCCAAAAATAGAAAGTTTCCAAAAATAGAATTTACTGCTTAAAATAGATTAGTTTCTAAAAATAGAAAGTTTCCAAAAATAGATCAGCTGCCTTAATTAAATAAGTTTCCATATATAGAAGGTTTCCATAATTAGATTAGCTGCCTGAAATAGATAGATTTCCATATATAGAAGGTTTCCATAATTAGATTAGTTGCCTTATTTAATTAAGTCTCTATAAATAGAAGTTTCCATATTTAGAATTAAGCTGGTTACATAAGCTAACATATAAGTCTAAGTGTTTATAAGCTTATTTCTTAAGTCATATGATATAGTGTATAGTTTAATTATTATTTCATGTATTTTAATTAAACTATAGGTTAAGCATTTTAATTAAGGTATAACATGTATTAATTAAAATGGAATAAAATACTTAGGTTAAAATGTGTATTATTATGTATTAATAATCATAACCTAAGTCATGTCTAAATTAATTAATTATAGGCATGTTTTAAATAATTAATTAATTATAACTTATAACATAAAATACTTAGGTTAAATTAATGTCATGTTAAACTAATAATTAAAATAACCTAAGTCATGATTTAATTAATATTTCATGTTATTAATTAATTATATCCTAAGTTCATAATTCATAAAAATTAACATGTAGCATAAATCATGATTTAACCAACGAACCATGAATCGGGCATGAATTCGACACCGTACCCCGAGCCAAACTCGGGGCACGTGTGCCTCCTTGCTGCCGTGGGTCCCACATGAGCCAACCAAGACCAAAAATGGTCTTGGTGGTGGCGGCAATAGCAAACCAAACCCCCCTCGGGTTTGTTTTGCTAGGCGGCTAAAAACAAACACCCCTTTAAATCAATCTTTGATTTTAATTAACCCCAAAACATGTTAGATCAATGATTAATTACCATGTTTTAATAAGAAAATAATAACATGTTCATGAAAATAATCAAAGATTAAAAGAATTAAAAAGAATTAAAAAGAAGGGTTAGAAAGGTATACCACTATGTAGCTTGGAAAAAGGATGAACAAACACTGATTATAACAATAGTTTTTGAGATCAAAATCAACCAATCACCCTCCTATGGTGATGTTAAGGTGGCGGCACAAAGAGGAGAAAAGGAGGAGGAGAAAACTCTTTTTAGGGTTTTTTGTTTATTTCTTGAAAGTGAAAAATGAAAACATGTTTTTACCATAACCCCCCCTTTACTTGTAAAAGTCCATGGGCTAAGCCCATCTTGTATATGTGCCGTGGGTATGGGGGCCCCACATGGGATACCCGTACCTTTCTCGTGTCCCGATGTTTCGTGTTCGTTCGTGGTTGAACGTGTTCGTGTCTGAAGCGTTTCTGTTTATTTTATCATGTAGTTACCGTAATCTTAATGCTCGTAATTATATTATATGTATTTACGTAAGTATTCTAATTTGTATTTTAAATGGGGATCATGATTTAATTATGTTCACGTGATATATTTATTAACTGTTTATCATGAGTTCGTACGTAATCGATACTTGTCATGTCATACACGTATGCACTTGCTTGATTATTAGCACATGAATGTGATCAATACTAAATGAGGTAAGTTTTAATCTAGAACGTACGATCTTAAGGGCACTATTCATGGTAAAAGCATGCGGGTTTTACAGATTTTGTGCTTAAAAAGTTAATCTTTTTATGTTTCCTTAAGTCTATACACGAATAAGCTTTAAGATCCTTGTTCTTATTGGCTTATTTGTTAGTTTTGCTTATTTACTTTTTAAAGTTTTTATGAAAAGTTCATCTTTTTTATTGATTTGATTTAAAAGTTGTTTATTTGAAGCTTAGATAAAGTGTTCTTAGTGCTTATTTGATCAGCTTATTATACTGGATTCGAGCTTGTTCGGGAGTTAGCTTATTCCATAAGCTTATTTCCCTTGCTTTTGTTTCGGATTAGCATAGTTTTCGGAAAGGGCAAACCCCTTTCCGATTGGATTATTCCGACCAGGGACACCCCTTCATTCCGATCGCATGATCGGAAAAGGGTTTAGTAGATTCCGATCAGCATAGTTGCCATTATTCCGATTTGCACCATTTTAACATATTCCGATTGTAGCTTAATTTGAACATTCCGATTGTTATTGCTTTATGATATTCCGATTGGTCATTTTGCCCATATTCCGATTAGACCATTTTTGATTATTCAGAATGGAATTGTTGTCAGTATTCCGATTACCATTCCCCTCCACATTCCGATCATTTGATCGGAATACATTCCGATTGCCCTATTTTGTGATATTCGATCTAAGCTATTTTGCTTTGTTCCGTTCTTACTTTCTTTTAGTAGTTTCCAACTGAGTTCATATTTTTACTAAGTTTTCCAAGTGTTTGTTTTTACTGAATGTCCATTTATCTTTCTAGTATAATCTTTAAGTTTTCAAACTTTTATTTTTAAGCTCGTCTTTTAGTTTAATCTTTTAAAGCTTTAAGTTTACTCTTCGACACTTAATTACTTGTTATTAGTTTAAAATAGATAAACAAACCAACCCCTTTTTTATTAACCAAGAACAAATCATTCCACTTAGAGCTGAGATCAATTCGAGGAGATACCGAGAGAATATAGAACCCCATTGCAAAACCCTAATATCAAATGGCGCCGCTGCCGGCTCTTCTCGTTAAGATCAACAGTTTTTTGTGAGAACTTGGATTTTGGGATCCGTTCCCCGTGAACGTTACATTTTCATAAAAAATTTCAAAAACACAAAAAAAAATATAAAATTTTCAAAAATCCTAAAAATTAAAAAACATAAAAACCAAAAATATTTTTGCTTTGTTTTTGCCTTGTTAGTTCTTTTGCAGGTGCATGCGCACTCGATCAACGTCTTATCAAGAGCCCGAGCCTCTCGATAACTTAGACATGGCCGGTGTACAAAACAACAACAACATACCACCTCAAAACAATAATAATAACAATAACAACCCACCTTTCACAACATGAATAATAACAACAACAATGAGCCTCTACCAGATAATCGCCCGATGATTGAACTGCTGCAAGCTCATATAGATGGCAACACTGATCCAATTGTTATACCCGCGATTGCAGCCAACAATTTTGAGCTCAAATCCGGCTTTATCCAGATGGTCTCTGCTCAACCATTCTTGGGGCGTACCATTGATGATCCACATGACCACATCAAGAGATTCTTGCAACTCACCAATACGGTCAAATTCAATGGTGTTCCACAAGAGGTAATCCGGTTACAACTTTTTCCCTTTTCTTTAGAGGGACAAGCCCGGCATTGGCTTGCTAAGGAACCGCCACAGAGTATTCTTTCGTGGACGGATTTGGAGACCAAGTTTATCAATTACTTTTTCCCACCATCTCGTACTACCGCTTTGCGGAATAAAATCATAAATTTTGAACAAAAGTACGATGAGTCGTTTAGTGAATCTTGGGACCGTTTCAAAGATATTTTGAGAAAATGCCCACAACATGGTTTTACCAAAGTGCATCAAATTAATACTTTTTATAATGGTTTAAGCATGAATGACCAAGATTCGCTAAACAGTGCTTCGGGGGGTAATCTTTTGGCTAAGACTTCCAATGCTGCTTGGGATATCATTGAGAATAAGTCTCGTGTGCAAACCAAGAGTGTGAGGACCAATGTTGCTAGTGCTAGTACTAGTGACAGCGACAAGCGAATTGACAAAATCACTGCGCTTCTTGAAACGCTTGCTACCCAAACCGCCAGCAACACGAACAGCATCAACGCTAAAAACGCTAAAGACGCTCAAGTCAATGCTGTTAGCCAACCATGTGAGATATGCGGGGGTCCTCATTCTTACACCACTTGTACTGCCACCCAAAACTACCCTTCTGAGAACGTGAATGCAGCATACGGTACCTATCCTCAACCTGCTTATCAAGCTCGACCTCAAGGTGACCGCAACCTGCTTAGCTACCGCTCCAACAACTATCTCTCACCACCTGGTTCTACTCCTAACAACCCAAACCAACAACAAAACCTCAACCGCCCTCCTCAACAACAACAACAATCTCGTGGACCATACATACCACCTCACAAACAACAACATCCTTCTCAACGAAACAACCAAGTTTACCAGCAACCTGCTTATCAACCACCCGCATACAATGCTCCTCCCAACCAACCCACCGCTTTACACCAAGAAGTGGAAACTTACATGAGGACTAACGATGTGATCGTGGAAAATCTTCAACAAGAAGTGCGCAACTTGAAAGCAGACCTGATGAAACAAGGGAACGATTTGAGAGCTGATATGAGAAACACTATGGATAGTCAAACGAATGACTTAAGAAACATGATGGCTAGTTTCTTCCACGGTAATCAACCCTCTTCTTCGGGTACTCTTCCGAGTAACACCATTGCGAATCCAAGAGGGGAGATGAAAGAAATCACCACTCGCAGTGGCAAAGGTACCAAGGAACCCGAGCTTCCTATACCTCCACCGGTGGTTGTGACTAAGGAGAACGAGTCACCTACTCCTATTCCTCATCATTCGACTTCCCCAATTTCTCCACCTCTTACTGCTACCCCTCCTCCACCCAAGGATGTGAGTGATCCTTTGATCCCAAAGACTTCCTCTTCTTCCAATATACCTTATCCATCTAGGTTGAGGAAAGAGAAGCTCAAAAGCAAGGATGATATTCAGGTTTCGAACTTTCTTAAAATGTTCAAACAATTGAATTTCAGCATCTCCTTCGCTGAGGCTCTCGCTCACATGCCTAAGTACGCGAAAATGTTTAAAGATCTTCTGAGTGACAAGGAAAAGCTTCTTGATATTGCCAACACCCAACTTAATGAGAATTGCTCTACAGTGCTCTTAAGGAAATTGCCAACCAAGCTTGGTGATCCAGGTTGTTTCTTAATCCCTTGCAATTTCCCGGGAGTAGAGAATTGCATGGCCCTAGCCGATCTAGGTGCCAGTATTAATCTAATGCCTCTAAGAGTTTGGAAGAAATTATCTCTCCCTGAACTAGTCCCCACCAAAATGACTTTGGAATTAGCTAACTATACGGTTGCTTATCTAGTGGGGATAGCCGAAGACGTCTTTGTAGGAGTCGAAAAATTCACTTTTCCTGCCGATTTCGTCGTCGTCGACTACGAGATGGACCCTCGTGTTCCCTTGATCGTGGGTCGTCCATTCCTAAGGACCGGTCGCACTCTCGTTGATGTTGAAGCCGGTGAGCTTATCATGAGAGTGGGTGACGATAAAATCGTCTTCAACATGGGAAAGTTGTCTAAACAACCTTATTCCAACGAGAGTGTTTATTGTATTGACGTTCTTGATGAGGCTTGTGAAGAACACTTCCAAAATGCTTGCAAAAGTATTCCTACTTCTCTTCCCAATGTTGAGACCGTTTCCTCTATTGATTCATCACTGTCTCTATTTGGAGAAAGTGATTTCTTTTGGAAAGATCTTGAAGCCACCATGGGAGATGTGAACTTAGCTAATGATGATTCTCCCACCGATGGGGATGAAGACATGCATTTCTTTGAAAACCTTCTCAACGAAGACAATCCTTCTCCTCTATCTCCCACGGTTATTGCTATCGATACTCCGACTTTGAAAACGCCTCCCATCGAAAATCCTCCGGATTTAGAACTTAAGGAGTTGCCGCCTCATCTCGAGTACGTGTTCCTTGAAGAAGAGAGGAAGTCGCCCGTCATTATCGCAAAGGACTTGAAAGATGAAGAGAAAACTCGCCTCATCGCCGTGCTTAAAGATCATAAGAAGGCAATTGCTTGGAAAATTTCCGACATCCGCGGAATTGATCCGAACTTTTGTACTCACAAGATTCTCATGGAAGATGACTTTAAACCAGCAATCCAGAGCCAAAGAAGGGTTAATCCTAAAATTCATGACGTCATCAAACACGAGGTTATCAAACTTCTTGATGCCGGCTTGATCTACCCTATTTCGGATTCGCCGTGGGTAAGTCCCGTCCATTGTGTGCCTAAGAAAGGCGGCATCACCGTTGTGCCCAATGCAAACAACGAGTTGATTTCTACCCGTCTCGTTACTGGGTGGAGAGTTTGTATAGACTACCGCAAACTCAATGATGCCACGAGAAAGGATCATTTCCCTCTACCTTTTATGGACCAAATGCTTGAACTTTTAGCGGGTAATGAATATTACTGCTTTCTTGATGGTTTCTCGGGTTATTTCCAAATACCCATCGATCCCCAAGATCAAGAGAAGACAACATTCACTTGTCCCTATGGCACATTTGCTTACAAAAGAATGCATTTTGGCTTATGCAATGCCCCCGAGACTTTCCAAAGGTGCATGTTAGCTATCTTCCATGACATGGTTGAACAAACCATGGAAGTCTTCATGGATGATTTCTCGGTCTTCGGGGATTCCTTCTCTTCTTGGCTTGCCAATTTGGAACGTATGCTTAAGCGGTGCGAAGACACTCGCCTTGTTCTGAATTGGGAAAAATGCCATTTTATGGTAAAAGAGGGCATCGTGCTAGGACACAAAATTTCCAAAGCCGGTCTTGAAGTAGACCGTGCTAAAGTCGATGTTATCGCTAAGTTGCCTCCACCTTCAACAGTGAAGGGTGTGAGAAGTTTCCTGGGTCATACGGGCTTCTACCGTCGATTCATCAAAGACTTTTCTCAAATCGCTCGCCCGATGACCCACCTCTTGGAAAAATATACTCCTTTTATCTTTTCCAAAGAGTGTCTTGAAGCCTTCAACTCGCTTAAGGATAAGCTAACTAAGGCACCCGTCTTGGTTACCCCTAATTGGGAGCTGCCTTTCGAGTTGATGTGCGATGCTAGTGACTTTGCTATTGGAGCGGTTTTGGGCCAAAGAGTGAACAAACACTTCCAACCGATCCATTACGCTAGCAAGACAATGACTGGGGCTCAATTACATTATACGACAACCGAAAAAGAGCTTTTAGCTGTTGTCTATGCTTTTGAAAAATTCCGCCCCTATCTTGTCCTTTCCACCACAATCGTTTATATCGATCATTCCGCGTTGAAGTACTTGTTGACAAAGCAAGATTCCAAACCAAGACTTCTTTGCTGGGTTTTGCTACTCCAAGAATTTAAAATCGAAATTCGCGATAAAAAAGGAGCTGAAAACCTAGCCGCGGATCATCTCAGTAGACTTGAGGATCCTTACCAGGGGGATCATCCGAACAAAGAAATCAATGATTCTTTTCCCTTGGAGACCTTAATGTCTATCAACTCGACTGCTGATGAAACCCCGTGGTTTGCGGACATTGCAAACTACTTGGCGGGTGGAATTCTCGTTGACGGGTTAACATCCCAGAAAAAGAAGAAGTTCTTTAACGACATTAAGACTTACTTTTGGGATGACCCGTATCTATTCAAACAAGGTGCTGACTTGATTATTCGTCGATGTGTTGATGGATCGGCAGCTTTAGAAATCCTTGACGCTTGCCACAAAGGACCCACTGGTGGTCACTTTGGTCCCAACTACACCGCCAAAAAAGTGTTTGACTCGGGATTTTATTGGCCCACCATCTATCGTGATGCTCACGAGATGGTTAAACGTTGTGATGCCTGCCAAAAACAAGGCAAGATCACTCATAAAGATGATATGCCTCAAAAATTCATACAAGAATGTGAAATCTTTGATGTTTGGGGTATCGACTTTATGGGGCCATTCCCTTCTTCTAAAGGAAACAAATACATCCTTTTTGCCGTTGACTACGTTTCAAAGTGGGTTGAAGCCAAAGCTTTACCTACTAATGACGCAAGGGTGGTTTGTAACTTTTTGAAATCACTTTTCGCTAGATTCGGCGTTCCTCGTGCTATTATCAGTGACCGCGGGACTCATTTTTGCAACGATCAATTTGCAAGAGTCATAGCTAAGTATGGTGTCAATCACCGTCTTTCCACCGCCTATCATCCCCAAACCAATGGGCAAGCCGAGATATCCAACCGTGGATTGAAGCGAATTTTGGAGCGTACTGTGGGAGAGCATCGTGTCGCGTGGGACGATAAGTTAGATGATGCTCTGTGGGCTTTCCGTACTGCTTATAAGACCCCGATCGGTTGTACACCTTATCGTCTTGTGTACGGGAAAGCATGCCACCTTCCCATCGAGCTGGAGCATAAGGCGCACTGGGCCTTGAAGTGGTCTAACCTCGACATCAAAAAAGCCGGTGATCATCGCAAAAGTCAACTCAACAAGCTCAACGAACTGAGGAATGAAGCTTATGAGAACTCGCTGATCTACAAGGAGAAGACGAAGATCCTTCGTGACGCAAAAATCAAGAACCGAGAGTTCCACGTTGGTGATCAAGTCTTACTTTTTAACTCTCGGTTGAAGATCTTCTCTGGCAAGTTGAAGAGCCGCTGGTCTGGTCCATTCACCGTCGCCAAAGTCTTTCCATATGGGACCATTGAGCTTTCTCAGCCAAATGGGCCCAATTTCAAGGTGAATGGCCAGCGTCTGAAGCTGTACTTTGGTGAGGACATCTCTCAGGAGATGATTCCATCCCTCACCACGTTCCCCATGAACTAATTTTGGGTCGAGTCAGGCTCGTGACTCGGTTATCAAAAACAAGCGCTCCTCGGGAGGCAACCCGAGTATCTATCCTTTTATGTTTAACCTCCTAAGTGTAGGGGAACCTATATAGGTGTTTGTTTTTGTGTGGTGATGTGATTACAGGGATGAATGCACTCTTGGAATCTCTGAAGAACCGTGCTCCCGTGTTATCCGAAATCCGGTTCTGTCTCTCAACTATCGTGATTCAATTTTCTTCATACTCACATTTGAAATTGATCACTTTAGTCGTCTCTTCCTTAGCTTGATTTAACCAACGTGCACAATGTCATAAGTGTAGGGGAGATTTTTCCCACATGCTTAAACATTGAGGACAATGTTTATCTTAAGTGTAGGGGGACTTCTATCGAAGTTTTAAGTGGACTTTTCCATGAAAATGCCTTCATTTAACTAGAAAATCATCTTTTTCAACATTTTTCAAATTTTTAATTAACTTTGGCCATGTAGTTGAAATTTTTAAATTTTTATCGTTGCTTTCATATGTATATATCCCGCAATAAAGTCAAAAATATTAATAAAGTGGTGTAGCTAGTTTAGAAGTCTTTGACATATTAGGCCCGTTGCGATTATTTTGACTCAACCCGAATAGACTTATCCAAGTTTATTCTAGCTAGTATCCTTAACCATGTAGACCTTAATTGGTTTATTAGGCTAAGCATCCACGAGTCTCATTACTTGAGATTTTAAATTGTGGAGGACGAGAAATGATAGAGTCATTTATAAGTCGGTATTCTTGCACAAGCTCACTTGGTGTAATTATTTGCCTATTCTCCCATCACTTGCTAATAAATTATCTGCAATAAGTAAGGTCGTACGATTTGAAAAGTTACTTAGCTTCTAGCCCAAGATCGTTTAAAAGTTGCTCGGTAATGATAAGAGTTCATAGCCAAGGCATAACTTATGAAGTGGGGCGCGAAGATTGGCGAGTCCAAAAAGGCCCTAACAAGGCATGAGGATTACATTTTATTGCTGAAGATCCAAAAGTGATGTGAAAAGCATTATTCCCAAAATCAGTATGAAGGATCAAGACTCACGACGAAAAGCAATCAACTCCCATAAAGATCATGGAGAAGTCTATCCGAAAAGACCCTAACAAGGTATGAGGATAAATAGATCCAAGTCCGAAAAGGAGGCGGATCGTTGTATCTCAAAATCCCAATTAGAGATTGAAGAAATAATCATGAAGTAGTGGTCAACAAAGTTGGAGTACCCCTCAAAAGTCTCCAAGTGAAGAAACTCTATTACGATGAGAAGAGCATTATCTCAAGAACGTCTCTCAAGATATGAAGTATGAAGTACATGCCAAATATCGGTCCGAGAAAGGTCTCAAATCGCGAACCAAGTTATGCCAAGATATGAACTTTTTGATATCCCGAGAAGCAGTTTTAAGAGATTTTGTCCTTTAGTTAACTATTGATCAAATCGTCCTACTTTGCTTTCAGCCTAAATAAACTATCGAAATAAGTCCAAAAATGCATCTTCATGATCATTCTAAGACAAAAATAAAATATAAGAGATACACCTAGGAATAAGGGAGTCTAAGCATTTAATTAAGCCATGTGTGTAAGTGTTTGAATTGCTAACTTATAATAACAATGATCTCGTTTTTAAGCTTAGTTTGGGGAACGTGAAACTTGAGGGTGATAAATCTCCGCAGCGCCGAAGCCCTAATGTAAGTCCTTGATCTCTTTGCAAGTTATTTCCATCCTTTTGTTTACTTTAAAGATTTAATTTCTCTTAGTACTTTAATTTTTGTTTACTAGTATATTAATAAGGCCAAGGTTGACTGATTATGAGAAAAGTGTAAATGTGCTTTGTCACTAAGCATTGCATGAGGGCATGGCAATGGTTAAGTGTAGGGGATTTGATAGGTGTGAAAACACCCATCCTTTTACCACTTAATTCTGGCTAAAACGAGACCAAAACACGTATTTAATATCATTTGTTTGGAATTATGCGTGGTTTTTGTGTTTATTGTGTTTTCAGAGTCAACTGGATGAATATTGAAGAAAACATGGGATTGCACGGGTTTTATCGAGGAAAAAGACTCAAGACGAAGTCTATTGTCCAAGAGATGCAAAAGATTTGAAGTCATTGTGCCTATTTGAAGATTTATCGAAGAATAGAGCCAAAGATGGAAGATTCATATATGTCGAAGAGCTCGAGTCTATTAAACAAAAGATTATAAGACGAGTTGGAATTATTCACCGACACTTCTAAAAATCCAAAGTCGGAAACGTTTATTTAAGGAAGCGTGAAGACTAAAGAAGAAAGAAGAAAAGAAGCCCAAAACCAAGCCCATTCACAAAGCCCACAAGACTTGCCTATAAATAGGACTTTACTTCACAAATTTGGAAGACTTAGTCTTTTAGGTAGTTTTTAGTTTCATTAATTCTCTCTAGTTTTAGAGAGAGAAAGTTCTAAACTTTCTCTCACTAGATTTCATCTTTTTCTATTTCAAGATCATAACTTTGTATTATTTTTCATTAATCAAGTTTAGTTCAAGCTTTTAATCTTTAATCTCATCCTTCCTTTCTTTTATTTTGATTGATTTTGGTACAAATCTCGTATGATCCGTGTTGTTCATCAATGATTTTGTGCTTAAAAAGTTAATCTTTTTATGTTTCCTTAAGTCTATACACGAATAAGCTTTAAGATCCTTGTTCTTATTGGCTTATTTGTTAGTTTTGCTTATTTACTTTTTAAAGTTTTTATGAAAAGTTCATCTTTTTTATTGATTTGATTTAAAAGTTGTTTATTTGAAGCTTAGATAAAGTGTTCTTAGTGCTTATTTGATCAGCTTATTATATTGGATTCGAGCTTGTTCGGGAGTTAGCTTATTCCATAAGCTTATTTCCCTTGCTTTTGTTTCGGATTAGCATAGTTTTCGGAAAGGGCAAACCCCTTTCCGATTGGATTATTCCGACCAGGGACACCCCTTCATTCTGATCGCATGATCGGAAAAGGGTTTAGTAGATTCCGATCAGCATAGTTGCCATTATTCCGATTTGCACCATTTTAACATATTCTGATTGTAGCTTAATTTGAACATTCCGATTGTTATTGCTTTATGATATTCCGATTGGTCATTTTGCCCATATTCCGATTAGACCATTTTTGATTATTCCGATTGGAATTGTTGTCAGTATTCCGATTACCATTCCCCTCCACATTCCGATCATTTGATCGGAATACATTCCGATTGCCCTATTTTGTGATATTCGATCTAAGCTATTTTGCTTTTTTCCGTTCTTACTTTCTTTTAGTAGTTTCCAACTGAGTTCATATTTTTACTAAGTTTTCCAAGTGTTAGTTTTTATTGAATGTCCATTTATCTTTCTAGTATAATCTTTAAGTTTTCAAACTTTTATTTTTAAGCTCGTCTTTTAGTTTAATCTTTTAAAGCTTTAAGTTTACTCTTCGACACTTAATTACTTGTTATTAGTTTAAAATAGATAAACAAACCAACCCCTTTTTTATTAACCAAGAACAAATCATTCCACTTAGAGCTGAGATCAATTCGAGGAGATACCGAGAGAATATAGAACCCCATTGCAAAACCCTAATATCAGCAGCCACTATACGTTATCATGTCCCCCTAGTCTAGTATGCGAGGTTTTCACCAAGGTTACTAGACTTTACACCATATCCGCTACCTGTAAGCGTATCCACGTCAAAAGAAATGGGGAACCTGTATTCGTAAGACGGGTGGTTGTGCTAGAATGCTTGGTTTCCCGTGATTAGACAATAAGGACCCCGTAAGAAGAAAACGTGTTCTATAGCCGGGGTAACACTGGCATTGACGAGGTATAATTCTTATTCCTCTCTAATGTTAGGATGATTGATGAGACTGTAATTATACATAGTCTCATCGTACAAATCGGGCTTAAAACGCTTAAAATATCGTCAAAATACCCCAAAATATGCATGTGTTTGTTCATTGTGTATTTTAGGTACGGATGTCGTGAAATCAACAAAAGATCACAAGAATCAAGCAAAAACGAACACGGGAAACAAAGTCGCACAAGGAACCGGACCCGAATCATGAATTTCCAAAGAAGTCCTCCAAGTTTGAAGATTTGTCAAGTTTGGTCCCTCAAGAATTGAAGACTTGTCATATTATACCCTTCTAAATCTCAAAAATTACAATGAGGTCCCTAATATTTCAATAAATCCCAAGTTAAGCCCTTGAAGAATGTCCAAGTTACATAACAAGTCCTCAACACATGTGTTAAAAGTTTGAAGGGTTGTTATTGTCATTTGAGCAAAGACCTTTACAAAGTAAATGGGAAAATATCTGCCTAAACTTATTATACCACTTTTTCTAAACATTGGGGGCCAAAGATGTATATCCCAAACCCATACCCACTTGGATCCCTACCAAACCCGGTTTAAACCCAACTTTAACCATTACCAGCCCAAACAAACGTCACACACCCGGCCCACACCTATCCTACCACTTAACCAGTTATATTATTAATTAACATTTTTAAACGTGTTTAATTGTAATATAACTGGCGCCAAACAACCTCCAAACCCCCAAAAATAATCAACCTACCCCTGCTAATATCCTTAGAACCCTAATCATGAACATCATCAAAAACAAAGGGTTTTTCTACAATACTTAGCAGATAGTTAATTAACCTACACCTCACCTAAACCCAACCTCAATATCCTTCACCAACACACCCATGTGACCCCTGGTCCCCTCCCCTGCTGCGTCACTTTCACCCAAACCCCAAAAGGAGACAATATGAGTGGATGGATCCTTTTCCTTGGTCCCAAAGGTTCATTTAACGTCCAAGATTGAAGATTCTACTGTCAATCACATGATCCACCAATTTGACCAAGAAAATTCAAACTCATCAAAGGGAAAATCTGGAATTCGTATTTTAGGAAAAATAAAAAGAACAAATTTAGCTTAATAAATAAGCTAGAAAAGGTGAAAAATGCTACGGCTTTAATAAAAGCTAATAAATGAAAAACAGGTTAAATGATTTTGCTTTGCACCCTTGGTCAGTAAAAGGCCCAAGGGCGCAGTGGTAAGTGGTGTGTGTGTTGAGTGTGATGATACGGGTTCGAGGCTGGCGAAACCCCTTTTTACACTTTTTTTTTCTTATTTTTTTTTTTAACTTTTTTAAACCAAACTGACACACTAGAACAAGCTTAATTCCAATCTCTTCCACTTTTTATGCAAAGATTAACCAAATGATTCAAACAAAACGTGACAGATTGAGTTGAGCACAAGCAGGTTTTTTCCTTGTGTTATGCTTAAGTGTTATAGTCAAGAGGACTTGGCTAATGACTTGTTTGATGGATGTTTTTGGTACAATAGGGCACCCTTGTGCTCATAGAAGCACAAGGAGTCAAGCTGAATCAAAAGCAAGCACTCTAGCACACCAAATGTCACAAATCAATGCACACACAGCCTATGCTAAGTTGCTGTGACAGATTTCAAAGTCTGGCAGGATTCAGTGGCTTACTATATGCACTCTAGTTAACTTCAAAGCTTCAAAATCAGCATACACACTCACCAACTAGCACTTAAACAACAACAAACCTTAAATCATACTAACACACACAGATTTTTCAAAGATCAAGCACCAATAGTTCATGAAAGACAAGCAGATGTGGATATGCAGATTTTCAAGCTACCTTTTCCTTTAAGGCTCAAATACTTGCTTCCAAACGTTCCAAACTTACTTACCAACTAATGATTAACCTAACTTAACCTTATTAACAACCTTCTAACACCTTTAAACAACACAATCAAAAGCTTTTGCCCTGCTTAAACCAGTTTCCAAACACCCTTTTAACAATCTTTTTCAAACTTTTTCAAATCAAATCTATACCAAAGCTATTCAAACTGATTCCAATATCATCAAACATGCATATTAGTCCAAAAGAACACAAATCTAGTAACCTTAACACACTGATAGCACAGAATCAAACAATTCACTCAAACACTTCAACTTTCTGAAATTTCAACAAAGAGCAAGGATTACCTTAGGGTTTCACTTCCAAAACCCTTGTGACAGCCTTGTCACCTCCTTACCAACTCGGGTTGGTGCTGACAAGCATCAACAACCTTCAACAACCTGTGAAGACAAAATCAAAGAAAACAAGAAAATACAAGCATAAACTTTATAATCTGTTTTATTTTCTTTCTTTTTAAAACACTTTCAAAACCTTTTGAACCTTCTAAATACGTTTTTAAAACCCTAAATCACTAACAAAATCTCACCTCTTAACACCAAAAACCTGTGAAACAAAACCTCACCAAGAATCTCAGATTTTCAAAACCTCTTATGAAAATTTGAAATTCTTAAAACAAAAGTATACTAAAATTGGAACACAGTTTTCCTTCTCAAATAAACACCAACTTTAAATCAATAAAAAGGAATTATAATGCTTTTTTAAACAAAAACCAAACTTTTATTTCACTTAAAAGGGATTACAAAATTTAGAAGAAAAACTGGAACAAAGGAAATCCACAAGTCGGATTCTCTTTATATAGTGCTCATAGAACATACTAGAATAAAAAAATACAAACCCTAATACATAGAAAATCTCTAAAATGCCCTAAACCTTCTAGACGAATTTTTGAGAAGTTGAGCTGGCCAAATTGATCTTCTTCGTTCAATTTTGCTTTGGGAGGAAGTAATAAACCGTGTCCCTTGATTTGGGACACGTCATAAGCCTTAGAGCCCAAGGAGTGCTCCTATTGGTGGACGGGGTATTTGGGGGTAGGGTCCACAAGCGTGGGAGTGAGGGTTTTAGGCGTGGGTTGAGTTTCTGTGAGTGTGAATCACACGTGCCCAAGTTTAATTGGATTTTTACCCAGGTTAAGTGGAGGTAAATTCTGGGGTGTAAAAAGATGAACAGTAAACCCCTTTGATCCGAATTTAGGGGAAAAGGTAATGTTAGGCGCCATTTTAGTTTAAAAGTTTCAAAGTATGCACATTTGGTCCTTGTCTTTTGTTATTTTGGGCAAATAAAGTTTTCCAGCCCTAAACTTGATTTCCCTTTGTATTTAACTTTCCACTTTTAACACTTTTGGCACAAAACTTTTCCAAAGCTTTTCAAAGGGTTGTTTTTGACATCTTTGAATAATTCAAGGGCTGTTCTTGGACAATGTTGATCTTCAAAGGTCTTCCTTGTGTCTTTCACTTTGTGAGGGACCATAATTGGCAATTTTGAATTGTTGAGGGACTAATCTTGCCATTTCTTCAAAGTTGAAGGACCTTTTTGCAATTTTGACAAACTTAAGGGACCAAACTTGTAATTATTAATATACAAGGGTTTTAAGTGTCATTTCTTCATTCTTGGAGGATCAATCTTGTTTTGTCTTCAAGTCTTCAAGGGTATTTGATGAGAATTCCATGATTAGGGCCCGGTTCATTGTACGGCTTCGTTTCTCGTGTCCGTTTTTCCTTGTATCTTGTGATCTTTTGTCTTTTTCACGATATCCATACCTAAAATACACATGAACACAAAAGCAAGCATATATATGGTATTTTATGACATTTTTATGCATTTAAAGCCCGAAAAGAACGATGAGATCATGTATAAATGCCATCTCATCAGGTGTACATATCTTTCTAGTTTCTAGTATATTCTAATCAGTAGTATAAAGAGACACCTCAACATGTGAGTGGGCTCTTGTTCTAGAATTTTTGTAAACCCCAAATTATTTAATAGTTAAAGTGATTTTTTTGGGCCTTGCAATATTTTGAGTCCCAAGTAGTTTAATCTCTCTTTTAATTTATGCAAGTTTGACTTTGAAGTTTAACAAAAAGTGCTTTCTTAAAATTCAGTTTTTTTGGTTAAGAAATTTTTGGGACCCAAGTTGTATAAGCTACTGTTTATGCTTGCATTGACACTCAAGCATAAACAAGCTTATATGACTTGTTTGATTTCTGTTGGATAACTTTGACTTACTTACAAAAGGATTTGGTTCCCAAAATCATACCTTCTATACACGATTTCTGAAACCTAGCTTCAAGAAAGTGAAAGTGGACTTGAGCTTTGGTGGTTTTCAGTAAGGTGTATTAGGTTGGGTGGATTTCAGTTTTATTCCATATAAGTTTTCAAAAGTAGAGTGTTATTTAAGATTTTTCAAAAAAAAATATGTTTTTCAAAAAAGGTTTTACTGTAGCATAAGCTCCAATAAGTTCACTCTGACAAAGTGAGCTTATTGGATATCTTAGACTACTTTGTCTTTCTTTGTTTGGTTGTGTATGTGATAGCAGGTATCTAAAGCAGGACCATCCTTCTCTCTTTTCATTTTGAAGATTTTGGAAGATATAAATGATGTTTGGGACTGCTGTAGTCCCCACCTTGCTCTCTCTCTACATCAAAAGCTTTCATAAGCTCTCAAGATCCCAAGCAGAAGGCACTCAGCCAGGTATCAAAGGCTTGAACCCTACTTGAGTAGTCTTGTGAATTTTTATGCAAGTTTTATGTGATTTTAGGTGATTTTGTATGATAATGTGTTTGCCATGTTGATTTATTGATTTAACTGCTTAATTTTGCTTCTTAGACGAATTTATGCATGTTTAGATAGCTTACTATCAGATTGGGTAGGATTAGGACACAATTTCTTTGTTAATTTTAAGTTTCAGATAATAAGGGGGTATTTGGATTTGTGTTTTATTTAATCAAGGTGACACAAGTTTGAGTAAAAACAGGTTTTACACACCTTTATTGTTAGTTACTAGTGTTTTTAGTTATTAGTTTTCAGTATAGATAGGTTTTAAAGTGTTTTTCATATTCAAGTTGGGTAAAAAAATAGCTTAATCAGAAAGTATGCAAATCTGCTTGTTTTAGCTTAAATTTGTCCACCATTTTGTATTACCTGTTAGATATAGGTGTCATCTAGGGTTTAGGCTAGGGTAGTTGTAATTTGTGAATGGATTGGGTAAGAATTGGTGAGCCAAAACTCACCCAAATACCAAACACATCAGCAAACCCATCTGCCATACTTTTCTGATGAACAGTGACTGTCTAGGGCATTTTTTGTGAGATTTTTGCTAGTAGCTTGTGTGTTTTATTGTTCTAACAGACTCCCTACACTCCACTGAGTGTAGGGGTGCCTCATTGTCCAAGAAAAACTCTAGCACAAGCTTTCCTAAGCTCAAAATCCCACAGACCCGTTTTTTATAACTAGCAGTGGGAACTAACTTCCCCTTGCTAGTGTTATCTTTGGTACTGCTACACTAGAAAACAAAAGTGGTCACATGTCACTTTCAGTAACTTAGTTTTTTGTCTTTAGTGGCCAAAATAGGTTTTAGGACTTGAAACCAGTTTCATTATTTTTCTTATTTTATTTTTATTTTTCTTTTTATTTAAATTTTATGTTACTGTTCATTGGTATTTTTTTTTAGATTAAATAGCTATTTAAATTACTTTTTAACTTTCTGTTTTTTGTCTTTTAGTGTGAAAATTCAATATTTTTCAGTTTTAAAATTTTTCTCAAATTTAGAAAAAGAGTTTAAGATTTTTAGTTTAAAAAGTTTTTATTGTTCACCTTTTTATTAATTTATAGATTTTAAATTTAGTTTAATTAGGGTTTAATTATAAACTGTTTTGTCTTTTAGTGGAAAATTTTACATTTTTCAAACTTTTTCATTTTTCTACTGTTCATTAGTATAAATTAGGATTTTTAAATTGCCAAATTATTTTTAGCATTATTTTATTATTTTTTATGATTATTTTAGTTTAAAAATAGTTTTTAGCCTTTTAAAAATAGAAAAATAGTTTTAAAAATTTAGGAAAAATACTTTTTAGTCTTTAAATAATATAAGTGAGTTGTTCAATAAAACAGTATTTTGGACATTTTGTTAATTATATTTAATTTTAAGGCTTTAATTAGCATTAAAACTGAATATTTAATTAATAAAAGGTTTTAAAATATATTTATTGGATTTTTATTCTTATTTATATTATTTTAGACTTAGTTTAAACTTTTAATTAATTTTTAGGTTTAATTTTTAATTTTGTCGCGTTTTACGTAATTACGTCATCGTTTTACGTCAACGTCGTAGCGTAATCGTAGTCGTAGCTCGTCTTTACTTTTTCTCTCTTTAAACCAAAAAACGTCACTAATCCAAACTTGATTTTATATAATTGGCACATTAATCCACACACCTCCTCCGAGAACGAACTTGGAATTTATTCGACTTGTCGGTTTTCCTAAATCGTCGAGTTTAATACTTGCCGCATTTATACTCGTCTTTCCTAAGACTTGTATATAAAAACCTACATCAATTTTTGGCGCCGCTGCCGGGGAGGTGTTTTTAGTGTGCCATTATTATTAGTATCGTGTTTGTGTGAGTAGTGCATTTTTGCTTTTCATTTTTAGAAAGCGTGAATATCGTACATACTCATTTTTGTTATTTTCTCTATTATATTATAGTATCCAAATAAGTCGTGTTTAATTTTCCTAAATTAAACACACAACAATCATTTTACTATATTGTAGATATCCATCATCGTTTTTGTTTTTCTTGTGAATATATTACTATATTGTATCTACGTAGAACAATAAATATACAAGTACTTCAAAAGCGTGAAAACGCAACCTTGATTCGGGATTTCATCACTCGATCATTGTATTCGAATCTAAAGCAAAAGTTTAAAGGCAAAATAGATAAATACTTTCGTGAGACTTAATTTCAATTAACACAAACTATAAGGTGGGTATAAGGCGGTTGTATTTCACGACCTAAGGGAAAAAGGCTCTTAAGTGCTTAGCGCCGCCTCGTTTCCCCCGCTTGCTTGTGCGTGTTTTGAGAAAGAGGGCTAATCGAGGGTTTGCCGCCCAAGTATTATCTACGTATATTATATTTGCTTGTGTTTTCAAGATTAAACCCTCTTGAACGTTTTGGTGTTCCACCAACGTTCTAAAGTCATCGAAGGCGTTCACTCCACGTGATCATTTTCATTCTTTGAGGCTCCTTTAATCGAGAAAGTCGATTCGAGGGGAGATTTGTAGATTTGAGTCTACGTAATACACCAAAAATCCAAAAAATTAAAAAAACAATCAAAAACCAAAAAAAATTGAAAAAATCGAAAAACCGCAAAAAGAATCTTCTTTGCTACCACCCATTCTACGCTTAGTGCATGCGCACTCGATCGAAGGATTATTCCAATTCTAGCGAAGCTTCGAATCGACGCAATCGTAATCGAAGGAATCGACGACGTAGACGAGAATTAGAAACCGACGTTCCTAATATCGTTGTTGAAGAAACCGTAGAGGAGATGGCCGACAATCGTTCGATGATGGAATTGCTCCAAGCACCCACCGAGGGTTATGGAGACGCGATCGTAATTCCCGCTATCGAAGCGGAGAATTTTGAGATTAAGAGCGGAATGATTTCGTTAATCCAAGCTACGAAGTTTCGAGGTCGTGAAGCCGATAATCCTCACGACCATATTCGGAATTTTGATCGTCTTTTAGCCACGAGCAAGTTTAAGAACGTCGACACCGATGTCGTCAAGCTTATGCTTTTTCCGTACTCGCTCGATGGTGCCGCCAAGGATTGGTACGAGAAAGAGCCACCTAATTCGATAGTTACGTGGAAGGATCTCGTTTCCAAGTTCGTTAATTATTTTTTCCCACCATCTAAGACGACATTTTTCAAGAATGAAATTACGAAATTTGAGCAAAAACCGAATGAATCTTTTAGAGACGCGTGGGATCGTTTTAAGGAATTGCTTAGGCAATTTCCTCACCATGGTTTTTCCGAGTTGCACCAAATCGATACGTTTTACAACGGTCTTAATTTTCAAGAACAAGATTCGTTAAATTCCGCTGCCGGTGGCAACTTTTTGTGTAAGACTTCGAAAGATGCATTGATAATTATCGAAAACCGATCCAAGGTTTACCAACTCCGCAACGCACCGAGTGTTGCCAGTGTCGCCAATGTTAGTAGTTCTAATCGCGACATTGAGAGGGTTGATGCGAAAGTCGATAAGTTGACGAATGTGTTTACGTCTTTTCTCGTTGAGATGCAAAAGAAAGACGCTCCCGCTACGGTGAAAGCGGTTGAGGTTTCGTGTACGTTTTGTGGTGGACCTCATAATTATTACGAGTGTGCGGCTACGGATGGCCAAACGTCGAATGTGAGTGCGTTAAATGGAAACAACATTTTTTCTAATCAAAATAACGCAGGTCCATCACAACAAGGCAATTATAACCAAGGCAACAATTTTAATCAAAACCGAAACAATTTTCAAGGAAATAATCAACAAGGAAATTTTTCGAATCAAAATCAAGGTTATAATCAAGGTCACAATTTAAATTGTCAAAATCGAGATAATAATCAAAACTCGAATTTTTCAAACAACAACAATCAAGGCAACAATTTTTCAAGTGGGAATCAAGGAAATTTTCAAAGAAATAATCAAAACCAAGGGAACTATAATTCTAATCAAAATAGTTCGTCAAACGATTTTCAAAATTACATGAAAATGAATGAGGCTAATATGAGACGATTAGAGGGAGAAATTGGTACTTTGAAAAATGACTTTACTAATACTTTGAAACTTTAAAACACAAAGATTGAGCAAGGACAAATTGACATTAAAAAGATGTTTTCGGCTATTATGAACAAAGCCTCGGGTGCTTCATCGAGTTCGTTACCTAGTGACACCGTTGCAAATCCGAAGGAACAATGTAAAGCCGCCTCGTCTCGTGAGAAAGGTCGTGTGATTACCCCTAACCTTGAAGGATTTCGAGATGTTCCTTCTTCTTAACCCTCGACTTCTAAGACGTCTTATTGTTCTAAAGTCGATGGGGTGAATGTGGCGACCAAGGAAAAGAGTGCACACCCTCGTGTACCTCAAATTCCATCCACGGTTCAAAAAGAGAGTTTTATCGACCTTACCAAAGTAACCCTTGAAGAAACTTGTACATCGGTCCTTCTTAAAAAACCCAAAAGGCGTATGCCGAGAAAGGAAAAGGATCCGGGCCAATTTCTACTACCTTGTGATTTTTCCGAGATTGAGGGATGTTTAGCCCTTGCCGATTTAGGTGCTAGCATCAATCTCATGCCTCATTCTCTTTGGAAATTGATGAGATTGCCTTCACTTACCCCCACGACCATGACAATCGAGCTTGCAAATTGTACGCCACTTATACCAATTGGAATAGCCGAGGATGTCTATGTCAAAGTTGGAAAGTTCGTTTTTCCCGCGGATTTCGTTATATCCGATTACGAGTGTGACCCTAAATGTCCCATTATTTTAGGCCGACCATTCTTATCGACGGCTCGAACCGTAATCAACGTTCACGAGGGGAGACATACTATGAGATATGGGGATGACAAAATGGACTTTTTCGCTAGAAAATCCCAAGTGTTTAATGATAATGAAAAACCCGAGGTTTCAAAACCTAATGATTCAAATCCTAATGATTTCAAAATGTTCACTTTAGCGGAAAGAATGAGGCTTAATGCATGCTTTGAAAGAATCAAGAAAAACGATTTTAAAGATGATGATTTTAATGATAAAGAGTACGTGTACCTAATTCAAAAGGGTATGTGTAAATTTATGGATGAAAACACACTTTGGGATGTATTTAGCGAAACAAGTGAAACACCAATTCCGAAGGGCGACGTTAGTGCCATCACGACAATGACCAAAATGGGCTCGTCTTCACCACCTTCGAAGGACCACAACTTTGAGGCTTCAACTTCTAACTCCATCAAAGTGCCTCTTTTTCCTAGCCCAACACCCGTTGAGGCTAAAGGGTTTATCGACATCGATCCTCTCGTCTTAGAAAAGTCACCTAAGCATAGTCATTCTACTTGTAAGACAATGGTTGTGAGTGCTCACATCGACTCTTTCTTTGACGATGACGATGGCGATTTTGCCGAGATTGATCACGTACTTCGAAATCCACATGTAGTTTTTTATTCTCCTAAAAAGAAACATGTGAAGTACGATGATTACGAGTTTGATCCTGAGATTGAGGAAATCATTGAACGAGAGATAACTCTTATGCCTTCACTTCCACTTACGAGTGAGGTCGATCTTTCCAAAATCGAGGATGAACTTAATGAGTTGGAACGTCTTATTTTCGATGACGAACCAACTCATGTGACCACCAAAAATCCAATTCTCGAGGAGTTACCTAATCAACACTCCTCAAATGAGAATTACGTTTACCACATTCGTGAGGATTTAACTTATCAACAATCCCCACAAATGAATGATGGTTTCGTGCTTGATCGTGATCTTTTCGAGAGAGTTTCTAAGATACTCAAGGAGGGGAATGACAAACCTTGGTTTGACAAGCCTATCTTTGATGAAGAAATCGATGAGATCGACGTTCATGAGGATGACGAATATGTTGACCCCGAGGGGGCGGTGTTCTTTATTGATAAACGTTTTGAGAACTTATATAATCCGCCACCCCCTCTTACCAAAGACTTAAATGTGAGGATTTTTAGCGCGACTAATTTTGAATTTGACACGCCAAATATTTTCGACATTATCAAATCGGGTTTTCATAAAGAGTTTTTAAACGATGAAAAAGGAAAATATTTTTAAAATGTTTTAAAAAAAATTTCTACATGTTTAACTCCGTCATCACCGCGTTTTATGAGTGCTACCACCTCGTCTACTCCTTTTGAAGACGGTTGGTGTGGATCTAGTGTGGGAGAAGCCCCATATGTTCCCTCACATTTCTCCACCGAGGACGAGATTTACGACCCCGGAATTGCTTGTAAAGGGAAATCTCGATCTTCCACCGATGCAATAAATGGAAAATCTTTTCGTTTTCTTGGTGTGAGTCTATCTCGAGTAGCTCATTATGTTGACTTACCCATTGCCCCACCTTTCTATTTCTCATCTATTTTCTTAGACCCCTTTGGGGTCTTGGTTCTAGCATGTGTTGGAGTGGCGTTGGTTCGTTTATCCCATGAGAACGAGGACGCCATCTTTGATCCCAGTATTTTGCATCATCAAAGGACTTAGTCCTTAGTGCCGGTTGCTTTTTAGGCCTTGTTTATCATGTAAGCCCCACCAAAAATGACCATACCAAGATTATCCCTAAATGATCACATTTATGGGGATTCGAGTCGAGCTTTTGACTCGGTTATCAAAAACAAGGTGCCTCGTGGGGGATTCTCATGCTTATCCTTGTAAATATTATCGCTTTCTTAGTTAACGTAACGAGGGGACTTGTGCTCTTCCAACCTTTGTTTCGTGGTTGTTTGTGATTGTGATTTATTAGGTTCATCGTCATCATTGAAGCCTCTCGTGTTCATTTTACGGATCACTCGAGCTTCGATCGTTGCCTTTGGAGATTCCGATATCCGATGATATCCTTTTATGTTCTAACGTTTATCTTATTAGCTTAATTCATAAACGGCTTTTAGGTTATTCGTTTACCCTTTCCATGCTCGGGATTAAGCATTCGATTTCGTCTCTAGTATGGGGGTGTTTTCACCCCTAGACTCGAAACATTGAGGACAATGTTTAGTTTTAGTATGGGGGGTGAGTAGATACTTCACCTTGCTTACGTCAACACGCAATCCAATATTCATCTTTTTGTTATTGTTTTATGCAAAATAAGGCTAAAAATGGCCAAATTTTAAAAATTTTCTTGTTTGTCATAAGTGTTTAAGACACGGATTTAGGTTTTACGATGGTGAGAATAAGAGTAATTTTTGACTCGACCGTGTGTGTTGAGCACTTAGCTTCGATTCCTTAACTTTTTAGGCTAACTCTCTTAAATGAGGACGAGAAATGATAGAGTTATTTATAAGTCTCATAATCGTCACGATCTCATGTGTAGTAATTATTAGCTTATTCTCCCCACGCTTTTGCATAATAAATTGTTAATAAATATTGATTTAGCGATTTAGTCACTATTGTTGGTTTCTAATTTGTTCTAGTAGCTTCCATGTAATTAAATTGGGAAAACATTAAGGTATCGCCAGCCTCACGGTTTTGAAGTATTGGCACCCGAATAATCGAAAGCTTCACCCAATAATAAGATTTCAAGTGCTCACCTAAATTAAGCAAAAATTTGAAGCTCACAAGGCCGAAAAATCTATGCCCAAATTGAAAGTGAATCAAGCCTTAATCTTTGAAGCTTTAAAGATCCAAAATTTGCTTTATCGTGAGGATATACGTCTTTGGCTAATAAAACCACCGATGAGGCGGATAATAAAAGGCAAGGCAAGACCGAAGTCATAATAAAAGCTTCATGGCGAAGTTGAATAAAAGATGGAGGTAAACCAATGATAATAAGGACCTTCCGTTAAGGGGCATATAAAAGTCCTGGTAATAAGTCTCATGTTCAAAACCGTTAAAAAACCGTGTTTATCGATCCTTCTTGTTAACTTATTTTTTTGACATCGTTGTCTATTAGGGTGAATTATTAATTTAATGATTTTGGTTACACCGTTAAGACTCTATTTTTAGACTTAATCTCTATTCACGCATAAGTCAATGATGTATCCTCGTGATCATTAAGACATAATAAAATATAAGAGATACCAAGTAGGAATAAGGGAGTTTAGGTTCGTAATTAACATTCATGAGATATGATCGTGTTGCTAACTTATAATAACAATGATCTCGTTACATGCTTAGCATGGAATTGGGTGAAAATCGAGGACGACGAAATTATTTTTAACGAAGCATTCACGTGTTCTTGTTCTATGATCCCAAAAGTCACTTAACCGTGATGAAAGCAATACATTATGTCTAAAACGCGTGTAGTAGTTTATTTAAATTTCCGTCTTCAATAAGTGTCATAAAATGAATTTTGGAAGTGCTACGATACTTATTTCTAGCATTGTGTGGGGACACGGCAATGGTTTAGTATGGGGGAGTGATGAGACTGTAATTATACATAGTCTCATCGTCCAAATCGGGCTTAAAACGCTTAAAATATCGTCAAAATACCCCAAAATATGCCTGTGTTTGTTCATTGTGTATTTTAGGTACGGATATCATGAAATCAACAAAAGATCACAAGAATCAAGCAAAAACGAACACGGGAAACAAAGCCGCACAAGGAACCGGACCCGAATCATGAATTTCCAAAGAAGTCCTCCAAGTTTGAAGATTTGTCAAGTTTGGTCCCTCAAGAATTGAAGACTTGTCATATTATACCCTTGTAAATCTCAAAAATTACAATGAGGTCCCTAATTTTTCAAGAAATCCCAAGTTAAGCCCTTGAAGAATGTCCAAGTTACATAACAAGTCCTCAACACATGTGTTAAAAGTTTGAAGGGTTGTTATTGTCATTTGAGCAAAGACCTTTACAAAGTAAATGGGAAAAAATCTGCCTAAACTTATTATACCACTTTTTCTAAACATTGGGGGCCAAAGCTGTATATCCCAAACCCATACCCACTTGGATCCCTACCAAACCCAACTTTAACCCATTACCAGCCCAAACAAACGTCACACACCCGGCCCACACCTATCCTACCACTTAACCAGTTATATTATTAATTAACATTTTTAAACGTGTTTAATTATAATATAACTGGCGCCAAACAACCTCCAAACCCCCAAACATAATCAAACTACCCCTGCTAATATCCCTAGAACCCTAATCATGAACATCATCAAAAACAAAGGGTTTTTCTACAATACTTAGCAGATAGTTAATTAACCTACACCTCACCTAAACCCAACCTCAATATCCTTCACCAACACACCCATGTGACCCCTGGTCCCCTGCCCTGATGCGTCACTTTCACCCAAACCCCAAAAGGAGACAAGATGAGTGGATGGATCCTTTTCCTTTGTCCCAAAGGTTCATTTAACGTCCAAGATTGAAGATTCTACTGTCAATCACATGATGCCACCAATTTGACCAAGAAAATTCAAACTCATCAAAGGGCAAATTTGGAATTCGTATTTTAGGGTTTACATATCTTTCTAGTTTCTAGTATATTCTAATCAGTAGTATAAAGAGACCCCTCAACATGTGAGTGGGCTCTTGTTCCAAAATTTTTGTAAACCCCAAATTATTTAATAGTTAAAGTAATTTTTTTGGGCCTTGCAATATTTTGAGTTCCAAGTAGTTTAATCTCTCTTTTAAGTTCGTCTTTTAATTTATGCAAGTTTAAATTTGAAGTTTAAAAAAAAGTGCTTTCTTAAAATTCAGTTTTTTTGGTTAAGAAATTTTTGGGACCCAAGTTGTATAAGCTACTGTTTATGCTTGCATTGACACTCAAGCATAAACAAGCTTATATGACTTGTTTGATTTCTGTTGGATAACTTTGACTTACTTGCAAAAGGATTTGGTTCCCAAAAGCATACCTTCTATACAAGATTTCTGAAACCTAGCTTCAAGAAAGTGAAAGTGGACTTGAGCTTTGGTGGTTTTCAGTAAGGTGTATTAGGTTGGGTGGATTTCAGTTTTATTCCATATAAGTTTTCAAAAGTAGAGTGTTATTTAAGATTTTTCAAAAAAAAAATTGTTTTTCAAAAAAAGTTTTACTGTAGCATAAGCTCCAATAAGTTCACTCTGACAAAGTGAGCTTATTAGATATCTTAGACTACTGTGTCTTTCTTTGTTTGGTTGTGTATGTGATAGCAGGTATCTAAAGCAGGACCATCCTTCTCTCTTTTCATTTTGAAGATTTTGGAAGATATAAAAGGTGTTTGGGACTGCTGTAGTCCCCAACTTGCTCTCTCTCTACATCAAAAGCTTTCATAATCTCTCAAGATCCCAAGCAGAAGGCACTCAGCCAGGTATCAAAGGCTTGAACCCTACTTGAGTAGTCTTGTGAATTTTTATGCAAGTTTTATGTGATTTTAGGTGATTTTGTATGATAATGTGTT
This sequence comes from Glebionis coronaria, assembly GCA_025667525.1. Classification (NCBI taxonomy): domain Eukaryota; kingdom Viridiplantae; phylum Streptophyta; class Magnoliopsida; order Asterales; family Asteraceae; genus Glebionis; species Glebionis coronaria. The sequence continues at coordinate 190,560 of JANFOE010001472.1, read as the reverse complement.
TGCCATGTTGATTTATTGATTTAATTGCTTAATTTTGCTTCTTAGACGAATTTATGCATGTTTATATAGCTTGCTATCAGATTGGGTAGGATTAGGAAACAATTTCTTTGTTAATTTTAAGTTTCAGATAATAAGGGGGTGTTTGGATTTGTGTTTTATTTAATCAAGGTGACACAAGTTTGAGTAAAAACAGGTTTTATACACCTTTATTGTTAGTTACTAGTGTTTTTAGTTATTAGTTTTCAGTATAGATAGGTTTTAAAGTGTTTTTCATATTCAAGTTGGGTAAAAAAATAGCTTAATCAGAAAGTATGTAAATCTGCTTGTTTTAGCTAAAATTTGTCCACCATTTTGTATTACCTGTTAGATATAGGTGTCATCTAGGGTTTAGGCTAGGGTAGTTGTAATTTGTGAATGGATTGGGTAAGAATTGGTGAGCCAAAACTCACCCAAATACCAAACACATCAGCAAACCCATCTGCCATACTTTTCTGATGAACAGTGACTGTCTAGGGCATTTTTTGTGAGATTTTTGCTAGTAGCTTGTGTGTTTTATTGTTCTAATAGACTCCCTACACTCCACTGAGTGTAGGGGTGCCTCATTGTCCAATAAAAACTCTAGCAAGAGCTTTCCAAAGCTCAAAATCCCACAGACCCGTTTTTTATAACTAGTAGTGGGAACTAACTTTCCCCTGCTAGTGTTATCTTTTGTACTGCTACACTAGAAAACAAAAGTGGTCACTTGTCACTTTCAGTAACTTAGTTTTTTGTCTTTAGTGGCCAAAAATAGGTTTTAGGACTTGAAACCAGTTTCATTATTTTTCTTATTTTATTTTTGATTTTTCTGTTTATTTAATTTTTATGTTAATGTTTATTTGGTATTTTTTTAGATTAAATAGCTATTTAAATTACTTTTTAACTTTCTGTTTTTTTGTCTTTTAGTGTGAAAATTTAATATTTTTCAGTTTTAAAATTTTTCTCAGATTTAGAAAAATAGTTTAAGATTTTTAGTTTAAAAATTTTTTACTGTTCACCTTTTTATTAATTTGTAGATTTTAAATTTAGTTTAATTAGGGTTTAATTACAAACTGTTTTGTCTTTTAGTGGAAAGTTTTACATTTTTCAAACTTTTTCATTTTGTACTGTTCATTAGTATAAATTAGGATTTTTAAAATTGTCAAATTATTTTTAGAATTATTTTATTATTCTTTATGATTATTTTAGTTTATAAATAGTTTTTAGCCTTTTAAAAATAGAAAAATAGTTTTGAAAATTTAGGAAAAATACTTTTTAGTCTTTAAATAATATAAGTGAGTTATTTGTTCAATAAAACAATATTTTGGACATTTTGTTAATTATATTTAATTTTAGGGCTTTAATTAGCATTAAAAATTGAATATTTAATTAATAAAAGGTTTTAAAATATATTTATTGGATTTTTATTCTTATTTATATTATTTTAGACTTAGTTTAAACTTTTAATTAATTTTTAGGTTTACTTTTTAATTTTGTCGCGTTTTACGTAATTACGTCATCGTTTTACGTCAACGTCGTAGCGTAATCGTAGTCGTAGCTCGTCTTTACTTTTTCTCTCTTTAAACCAAAAAACGTCACTAATCCAAACTTGATTTTATATAATTGGCACATTAATCCACACACCTCCTCCGAGAACGAACATAGAAAACCTACATCAATGATAAGAAGATTTTGTAAAGGTGGAGGTGAAACCCGTATGTTGCATCATAAATACTTTGAAATCATACTTCTTGTACCCACTTATGATGCAGCATAGTGCGAATATTCCATTCGGCTTAAGGCTAACAGAAGACGCACTTCATATGGCATAGCGCAAGGCTTTATGGTAATCAACTTTAACACAGGGCTCGCGATACCTCTTACGTGGTAAGTGTGAATACGATATCCGAGTTTAGCACACAATAGGTTAGCAATACCTCTTGCATGCTAAGTGCGAATACAGAGTTTAGCATATAATGTAACACCATTGATACCGTATGCGGTATCGTTTGCACACATACCTGACATGTGTGCTCCGGAGAGTCTTGTGGTGGCGGATGATGCACAAGATACCTGATCTTGTAGTAACATAGTAGTTACGGTGCGCCTGCAGTACGCCTTAATGCTCGCGCTGAGGCTTAGATACTCGTATCATTCATAACGTTGGGGTTGCAACCCTCTTACGCGGGAGGCAGGTTCATGTCCTGCATGAACCTGCGACGGATACCTGATCCGTCTTTTTGTGAACGCGCGATTCGGCTTAGTACCGGGCTTGTAATGCCTCTTACATACTTAGTTGTGGATACCTGATCCACAACAGCAGGTTCTTGACCTGACAGATACCTGACCCGCGCAATAATATTTATACTGCATAAAATAGTATTCTACATGCTTCAAAATATAAATGATAATCTACAATCAAATAAGATCATGTCAATGGTATTGTGATACCCCTATAGCCCCCCCAAGTTTAATGGTGCTATATCTACTTGGTAGTATCAAATTTATGTGGAAAGTATTCGAAAATTTTTGAACAAATTTTAACTCATACCCCTATGGGATATGGCCCACATCGCTTAGGCATACTAGAAAGGTGGTGGATCCCACCTTAATATAGTAAAGATTTATAAAATAAAACACAAGGGTGTGTTTATTATAAGATTAAACTTCGCACATTAATATGATGAATATGTATAAAATTCGGTTTAAACAAAAATAGGCATAAGATGTTGTCAACAAATGGAGAAATGCGTAAGTCATAATCATGACCGAGGTACGGTTATGTATGGAAAATGTTCAGACAGGCAGTCCAAAATAACTCGTCTTAACGTGCAGATCACTACGACGAAATTTAAACAAAGCAATACGCTTGATCGCGCGGATTGCCACAACCAAACTAAATAATACATCCGACGGGCGGACCGCCGCGACCGAACTAAATAAAATAATATGTTTGGTCGTGCGGATTGCAACGACCAAATTAAAATATTATGTTTGATCGCGCGGAGCGCAGCGATCAAACTAAATAAAATAATACGTTTGGCGCGCGGCTCGCCTCAAACTAAATAAAATAATACGTTTGGCGTGCGGCTCGCAGCGACCAAACTAAATAAAATAATATGTTTGGCGCGCGGCTCGCAGCGACGAAACTAAATAAAATAATATGTTTTACGCACGGCTCGCAACGACGAAACTAAATAAAATAATATGTTTGGTCGCGCGGCTCGCAACGACCAAACTAAATAAAATAATATGTTTGGTCGTGCAGATTGCAATGACCAAATTAAAATATTATGTTTGATCGTGCGGAGCGCAACGACCAAAATAAAATAATACGTTTGATCGTGCGGCTCGCAGCGACCAAACTAAATAAAATAATATGTTTGGTCGCGCAGATTGCAATGACCAAATTAAAATATTATTTTTAATAGGGCGGACTAACGTGAAAGGACGCGAATCATAACTCTATATTTTAAAAATAAAATATGCTAAAAACGTGTGGATTAGTGCGGCTGGACGTACATGACCGCGAATAAAGAGGTCGGGTCGCGACATATGCGAAAAATTAAATTTAAAAGATATATATATAATATCTTCTTGCCAATTTTAAAAGATATGTAATATCTTGTATTGATAAACAAAAAATATTGATAGTATGTTTTTTCGGAATATACCTTTTACCCAATTTAAAAGATAACAGATATCTCTTATTAATGTGAAAAATATCAATAAGATTTTTTGAATACAAAAGATATAGGTAATACTTTTATTAGTTAGAAATTATAGGTAATATCTTACTACCTATTCAAAAGATATGGATAATATACTATCCCTTAAAAATATAAGAGTATATCTTTGCCAAATTTAAAAGATAAATCATATCTTCTTATTAATTTAAAAAGATATGCGTAATATCACTTAATAATATAAACAAGCATGCGGATTAGCGCGAATGGGCGCGGCTCATGACCGTAGTGAAAAATAAAATATGACCGAACATATATATGAGCACGGCTGGACATGCCACAACCACGGATAAAAATAAATATGTTCCGTCGTGAAGACTAGCGCAAATAGATGGTATCGTCAGGACTAGCGCAGATAGATAAAAATATAAACATGCCATGACCCTGTAAGAACGCGACTCATAATCACGACACGAGAGATAAAACTAGTCAGGATCAATGACCGCAGACCAAAGATCTCAAAAGTATCTAATAATATATACGCATAATAAACTATCTCATAATATGAAAACCCATTTTTGTGAAAACATATCTTAAAAGTATAAAATATTCCGTGTATATCCTACAAGGATTTTCGTATATGGAGAATCAAGATGTTCTCGTATGCGATTCAATATATGATATTATAAGATCGAGGTTGACCCACCGTTATTACTGTGTATTAGTTTTACTAAATTACTAACAAAACGACTTGCTAATAAAATCATCCTACAACGAATGTGTACACTGGAGGAACGATACACAGCATTACTTAACATGATAAATTATGCTCTTAATATATTTATACTTTTACCCTTATGACAAGAGCAGTAGCCCGCAATATGAGCATATTTGGGAATGCCTAGACAAGTAATATGTATATGTGTACCTCGCTTGTTCTATTTGACAAAACAAGACAATTATTCATGGTCTCCAAATATATAGATGCAATATTATCTGTGATACAGTTTACCACTCTATACAATGCAATCTTTTTTGACTTACATGTTATGTCTCACATAAATATACACATGGTAATTATATTATGATATATTCGATTCATATTTATGTCTCACATAGATGCAGACATACAAAATGTGGCTATTGAGAAGCAAAAACACGAAAGGTTTCAAAATTACCGAATGCGGCTATTGAGACCACGAAACATAGTTTAGTCTGGGTCCCACGGATGGCGCCAACTTGTTGAAGCATAGTTTGGCTAGACCGGTCCAAAAAATCTCCTAGACCGTTCATCGTGCTTCCCAGTCCTGAGTGATGCTGCAAACAATAGAAGAACCGGTTAGACGTGGACCCGAGGCCGGAGCCCCGGGGGTCCACCTCCGACGGTCAAGTTTGGATCGGGATGATATATTTTAAAAGAGATGTAGTTTTGAGAGATCCCCTGATGTAGAATGAGCCCCCTGCCCTTGTATTTATAGGAGTAGGGTTTCTTGAAAGATAAGTAAGGTGTATGGGCCACGGGCCTATTGGGTCGCAGGCCTCCTGGATCACGCGCATGTTAGGTCTGGCTTATACCGACTATACGTCAACACTCAAGAAACTCATCACTCTCGTCAATGATAGAACCCTCCTCATCACCATAATCATCATAGATTGGTATGTAAAAGATTGGTGACTCAAAATGTATTCCCTCAAAACCCAAGAGAGTGTGATCATCAAAGAATAGAGGCTCAAAAATGGAGAACTCATCATCACTATATTCATCATAAATTGGTGTATCAAAAAGAGGTGGTTCATCATCACTAGAATCCTCATTTGCTTCCTCATTGTGGTGGAAAAGTGGGTTATCAAATGATGTTTCAAAAAGAGGATTTGAATGTATCAAAAAATCACCAAAGTTAAGCTCTTGAGGTTCATGAATATTCAATGAGGAAGTAATGAAGGCTATGGTCTCAACATAGGGAAAATAATAATATCCACTCTTGCAAGCTTCATGAAAATACTCATCACAAACTTCATCAAGGATATCAACTTTATTCACCTCCTTATCAAGAGTATCAATATGATTTACCGAATCGGGATCATTGTATTTCTTTGATAACTTCCCCATGTTAAACACAACTTTTTCATCACCTACCCGCATTGTGAGTTCACCTTCCGCCACATCAATAAGAGTACGACCCATACTCAAGAAAGGCCTTCCAACAATAAGAGGAACTCTCGGGTCCATGTCATAGTCAACAACTACAAAATCCACGGGGAATGTGAATTTATCAACTCCAACAAAAACATCTTCCGTAATTCCCAGCGGATAAGCTATTGAACGGTTTGCTAACTCAAGTGTCATTTTTGTAGGTGTGAGCTCGGGAAGTGATAGTCTTTTCCAAACCGACAAAGGCATCAAATTAATGCTTGCACCAAGATCCGCAAATGACATGGAATTCTCAACCCCTAGGAAATTACAAGGAATCAAAAACCATCCCGGATCACCAAACTTAGTAGGCAACTTCTTAAGCAACACCGTGGAACAATTTTTGTTCAATGAAGCATTAGGCACATCTACCAATTTCTCTTTGTTCGAAAGAAGGTCCTTAAACATCTTGGGAAACTTAGGCATATGAGCTAAAGCCTCCCCAATAGATATATTTATATTAAATTGATTAAACATCCTCAAGAAGTTGGACACTTGTATATCATCTTTGTTCTTAATTTTCTCCTTTCTCAATCTAGAGGGATATGGAAGATTTGGTTTTTGTAAAGGTTGGGTGGTAGTTGTTGAAGGATTCTCTTTGTTGGTTTCTTCAATGCTAGGTGTAGAAGATGAAGGATTAGTAGGTGTAAGTGTTGAAGGTCTAGAACTAGAAGATAAAGGCTTGTCACAAGGAGGAACCGTAGTAGGTGTTACCAAAGGAGGTTTAGGAGGAATTGAAGGATCATTGGTTGTTTTCCCACTCCTTGTAGTGATAGCATTGACATTTCCCCTTGGATTGGTTTGAGTGTTGGAGGGTAAAGCACCGTGTGGTCTTTGATTTAGAAGCAACATAAATTTCTTGTTTGTTTCCTCATGCATTTCCCTTATTCTCTTCTCATTGGCTTGAAACCTCCTTTCATTCTCTTGATTCATTTTGTGAAGAAACTCAATAGTGTTAAAATCATGTGTCACATTCCCTTGAAATCCTTGAGGTTGGAAAGGTGGAGGTTGATTGAAAAACCCTTGGTTATTGCCATGAAAGTGATTCCCCTTGTTTTGAAAGTTATTAGGCCCTCTATTGTTGTTGTCACCTTGATAATTTCCCCTTAGCCCTTGATTTATTTGAAGCAATTGTGGAGGGTTTGTTTGGTTTTGGGTGGGTTGTTGGGGTAGGAAACCCGGTGGAGCAAGGTAATTGTTGGACTTTTAAGAGAGGTGATTAGGGTTGATGTTGGGTTTAAAGTGCTCTCTTTGTTCATCTTGATAAGCATATCATTCACCTTGAAAGTTTTGAACTTTATCACATTGCAAGTATGAGTGAGCTGCTCCACATGTCTCACAACTTAGGGTAATGGCATTAACATCATTGGAAGAAGAATTGTTCAAGGAAACTTTGATAAAGGCTTAAAACATCTCTTGATTCATCTTTTGAGTCTTGTCAAGTGCTTGAAGTATTTCATTGTGATTCTTGAGGAGTTGATTATCAATGGATGTATGATCACTCTCTTGAACAACATGGACCACCTCATCTCTTTGGTTATTTGTTTGAACCATGGATTTGGTTTCAATGATATCCCATGCATCTTGTGTGGATTTTGAAAGAATTTTCCCACCCGCGACCGAGTTAAGGGATTATGATGGTGAGATTTCAAAGCATTGTAGAAGGTGTTGATTTGGTAAACTTGGTTAAAACCATGGTTTGGGCACTTTCTCAACAACTCTTTAAACTCTTCCCAAGCCTCACTAAAGTTTTGGTCTTGCTTTTGTTGAAAACCTATGATTTGGTTTCTCAAGGCGGTGGTTCGTGAAGGAGGAAAGAACTTATTCACAAATTTCTTCTTCAAATCCTCCGAAGTGAAAATGCTCATAGAAGGTTGCTTGTCTAACCAATTCCTAGCATTACCCTCTAAGGAGAAAGGGAATAAGATCATCTTAATCGCATCATGAGGGACCCCATTATACTTAAGTGTATTGCAAAGTGACAAGAATCTCTTGATATAGCCATGGGGGTCATCCATGGGTCTCCCTAAGAAGGGAATAGAAGAAACCATATTGATCATGCATGTCTTATCTAACACCCCCAATTTACCTTGCGCAGCGGAATATCACAATTGGGTGCTAGTCAAAGAATCATCCCACACAAGCCATATAGAACGACTCAAAAGAGACGTTTAAAGCATAAGTAAATTTAAACCATGTTAAAATTACAACAACAACAACAATGTATAATTGTTTCCAACCCCAAAAGTTATATTAGAGTAGCGTTAGGTTCTCACAAATCTCAACCCGTAAAAACCAACCCAAATTGTTTTACAAGACATCATGAAATATAAAATTTGTCTTTGATAAAAGGGAGGAAAACAAGTTAGACCGCCCACAAGCCACAACAACATCCATAGCATGCTCCGCCACAATCATCCTCAATTACCTGAAACACATGCTTAAAATCGTCAACAAATAATGTTGAGCGAGATCTATAGGTTTACAAAATCATAAGTTGAACATAAGTATAAAAATCATTCACGATTATTCAATAGTATGCAGATCATTACAAACTATTATTAGGTATTACTCGTTATATCATAAGTTATTTAATTATGTTTAAGCTCATGACACCGACCCCATACACTAATCACCCGCGCCAAATGCCGGTGTGATTTAAATAAAGTCATTGCCCCTCTTAGGTATTCGTTGCCACTTATACCTTTTTCTCGACACAAGTTATCTATACACAGAGGGTACTCAACGTACTAGCTCTCGTCTAGGATAGGGTCGTCAACCCAATAGTACTATCAATTGTTCAAGCGGCTACTTCCAATCCACACAAGGATCAAACAATAGTTAACGGATCATGAATTTAGGGTCTTTGGCAACTTGCTACTTAAAATAATTCAAGACATCATTCGGGTCCAATAATCATTCACGACTTATGTTCCTTTTCATTTAAATATCATATATCCTCCTTGAGGGTAAAAATCATTTAAAATACAGTAGAAAGCGAGGCTATAGACTCGCCTTAAGTAGTAATGGTAGTATCAGCAAAGACGTAGACGAAAAACAATCACCGACAATGAGGACGCCCCGGGAAATCAATCACAACACCTAACAAACAAAACACGTAATGAATCAAACCTTCAAGTACCTTCGAGTACTGTATGTACATAATTAAGAACACTCAAAGTTCATATAAACTCACGCCAAAAATTCAAACAAGTGATATTTACTAGACACGTTCATTGTTATGTGTTATTAAAACTATTACTCAATGTACAATTCTGCCGGAACATACCTAATGTACGGACTAAATTCTCATACTTAAACATCACGAATTTTTACGAAACTTGCTGTAGACTTCACTCACATTATGTAAAAAGCTCACAAAAATTTTCATCAAAAAGATATTACTTTTAAGTCACGCTGCCCAACACATTTCTAACCTTGAAAATCTGGGAAGATTTGCACCCTTACGTTATCAAATCATTTTGACTCACTTAACTAATTCCATTTGTAAAACCAATTCCTAAGTTTGAAAGTAGACTCATAACTCCAGGTTTTGAGCTAAAGAACAGCCCTCAACCCTTTTTGAAACTCTACTTATAGTCCCCAGATTTGACCTAAAATCAAACACAATTTCGGATTGCGTCGACTTTCATCTCCCGGTACACGAAACTTCAATCTAACATAACTTTTGACTGGTTTGGAGTTAAAAACTCTATCTTATACCAAAACAAAGATAAAAAGAATCTCTACAACTACATTCTCTAATATAAACCTGGACATAATCGTAAAACCATGAAACATAGCCTTAAACAATCTGATTAAAAACGACACTTTAAAAATCACATCTCTACTTATTTTCAATCCATTCCGTCAATTCCTATAGCCCTAATATCATCATTAAACTATCCTAAAACTTTCACAACATCCTAAATCACTTGTATGAATCATCTTCATAAAAACCCCTTTCATAAAAATCAACATGCAATCAAATCAAAACATCTAAAAATGATAAGAACATGTTTTTAAACATAACCACACAACAAAAATCATCAAACACCAAGATCAAACTAAACCCCCCTTTTGGCCGTGGGTTTTGGTGATCAAAAACACCCAGAAAAATGTTTTCCGAACTTGTTTTATGGATGATTTATCATCACAAGCACTTAATTAAAACATGCATCAAGTTTAATTAGATCAAAACCCCCTATTTAAAAATCATAAATTTTTGGAAAAATCAAAGCCTTGCATGTATGTTTTTAGTGGATTAAAAGACTTACAATGATGAAAGAAAGGATGGTCTTGTGTTAGTTTCTTTAAAAACAAAAAAATGATGGTGGTGGTGTGGTGTGTGGTGGCCGGCGGTAAAGAGAGAAGAAAAAGATTGGGTGAAAAATTTTGAAGATGAAAAAATGATGTATGTGTGTTTGGTTCTTCCTATTGTAAGATTGGAGGGACCAAACTTGCAATTCTAGCTATCTTTTGGCCTTAATATCAAATAACTATTTAAATAGCGGGAATATAACCCACTAGTCGGTTTTGGATTTTTGCGGGAGTCGGGGTTCGTCACGGCTACTCAAAAATACTTTTAAATGGTTCAAACGCACACAAAATGAAATAAAAACGGTTCCGACTCGACTTAACACACAATAAAAATAACAACTTCGAAAAATCCAAATATCGATCAATCGATAAAAAAAGATAAATTTTGGGCATCCTTCGGTATCGTAATCCTCATCGGTTCTTCTTAAATCATCAAACGTTAAAATTAAGACCTCTATCATAGGTTTCAACTTAAACCGTCAAACATATGACCAAAAAAATTTCTAAAAATTTCAAAAACATACGTAAAATAGGATTAAATAATGACCTCGGTTTCTGGGGTGTCACATCCTCTCCTCCTTAAAACAACGACGTCTCGGCGTTCGCCTCTTCTTATACTCACATAGCGTACCACTAGAACAAATGAGGATACTTTTCCCTAAAGAGGTCCTCACGTTCCCACGTAAATTCCGGTCCACGCCTAGAATTTCATCGTCACAAGGAACTCACACAATCACTATTATGAAATATGATGGAATTCTACTAGGCTTCAATCTCTTGGATTCTCGGTCCATAATCTCCACCGGTTCCTCCTCAAAATGAAATTTTTCATCGAGCTGAATCACATCCAAAGGAAATTTCAAATCCTTAAATGCTAAACACTTCTTCAGATTCGACACGTGAAACGCGTTATGAATAACACTAAGCTCATTCGGTGATCCAACTTATGAGCTACCGGTCCAGTTCGTTTGATAATATCAAAGATCCAATATACCTCGGACTCAGCTTTCCTCTCTTTCCAAAACGAATTACTCAACAAAAATTCCTACCCCATAGAAAAGTGTAAGTCTTCTGTCGACTTCTCGCAACACGCAAATGGTTCTTGATTTTCACAATCTTCTCGGTGGTCTCTAAAATCGTCTCAGGTCCAGTCAGTTGACTTTTTCCTACTTCACTCCAACATATCGGCGATCTATATTCTCGTCTATACAAGTCTTCAACCAAAATTAATAACACACGCTTGAAGCACATCTTCCAACGTCTGAATAGTCCTTTCGCTCTGGCCATCAATCTCGAGATGACAGGTCGTACTCAAACTTAACTCAGTGCCTAACGCACGCTGAAGAGATCTCCAAAACTCAGAAGTAAATCTATTGTCTCCCTCAGAAATAATCGATAAAGGTACTCCATGTCTACAAATGATCTCCTTCACATACACCCTAGTAAGTCTCTCCATACCATCCGTCTTCTTCATAGGTAAAAAGTGAGCTGATTTCGTCAACCTATCTACAATCACCCATATCATCATAACCAAATCTCGCACTCCAGGTACTCCTTCCTCAGGTGCACATAACGGTAACCAAATTCGATTCTCGAAATACCTCAGTCCATCCAACTTTACTACAAAAACCGGTTTCATCAGTCTTCCTAAAATTCTCGGCCTTAACATTCTCCCTCATCAACCCATTCGCTTGAGCCTTTGAAATCAGTCCAGTCAAATCAACACTCTCCGTCATCACCAAAGCTCTAACTCTAAGAGGCTTTTCCTTTTCCTTCCCACTAAGTGAATCAACTACTACATTCGCCTTTCTAGGATGGTAGCGAATCTCGCAGTCATTATCACTTACAGCCACTCACTTATAATTCGGTTGAATTACTGAGTAATCTCCTACTTATATCCCGATTCTTCTTAGTAAGCTTGGTCAATGGCTTCATGATCAACAAAAATCCTTCGATGAATCACCGATAATAACCAGCTAAACCAAGAAATTGCCTAACTTCAGTTGGTGTTGTTGGTACCGACCAGGCCTTAATTGCTTCAATCTTGGCAGGATCTACACAAACACCTTTGTTGTCAATCACTTGCCCAAGAATTTCGCTGATTCCCACAAAAATTCACACTTAGAGAATTTTGCGTACAGCTTCTCTTCCTTTAACAATTCCAGAATTGTTCTTAAATGCTTCTCATGTTCTCCTTTCTCTTAAAATAAATAAGGATATCATTAATAAACATAATGACAAACTTATCCCATTTACGGCTTGCACACACGGTTCATCAAATCGATAAACACAGCTGACTCATTCGTCAAACCAAACGACATCTCTTGAAACTAAAAATGCCCATACCGGGCACGGAAAGCAGTTATAGGAATATCATCCTTTCTAACTCGCAGTTGGTGATAACCCGATCTCAAGTCGATCTTTGAGTACACACATGAACCAATCAGTTACAAGGATCAAATAAGTTAATACACCAGGATTGATGGCTTATTTGTTAAACTCCCTATAGTCGATACCTTGGTTAAAAAATGTGTGCATCATTGCGTAAATTGCACGCATCAATGCGTTGCATTCAAAATTTCGCATCAACGTGCCTAATGCAATGCCATCCCAGAATGCGTTCGCATTAACCCGCAATTTATCACAATTGTATAATGCTAGCAATGGTAGCAATTGTCGCAATCTGGTACATAGGTCATTTTTGTCGAATTTAACCTTTTAAAAGAGACCTACATATTTTAATGACTTTTAAAAATAAGACTTGTTATAAAAATACCTAAAACAAACACAATAAAAAAATAGTATCTTGCATTTTGCTAAGTGTTTTCTTGTGAAGATTTACTATCGATTTATTTATTTTACAAAGGAATATAGGACTAATTATAATATACTAGTAACTTATTTTGTAAATTTATTACATTTACTTGGTACTTAAATAATTTTGTACTTTTTTATATTAAACGCATCGCGTCTAAATTGCGCTCGCAATCGCATCACGCATCACGCAATGACTTTTGAGACTTTTAGCGCAATGGATCGCAAAACGCATTTTTAAACCAAGGTCGATACACATTCTGAATGATCCGTCCTTCTTCTTCACAAACAACACAGGTGCCATGCGAAACTAACTAATCCATCCCAATAATTACATCAAACGATCCTAGTTCTATAGGCATCAAATCTATATCAAACACGTAATTCCCTAACTTCAAGGAACACCTTTTTAGTATAGAATTAGTGCTAACAATCTTTCCGTCGGCTAATTCCATATTATACTTAGTTGCTAACTCTATTTTTCTTAATCGATAAGGCGACTGAATTGTATATCTACAAAACTCCTATCTTAAACAGAATTAAACAATACACTAGCATAACGAGCATGAAGTAAAAACGTACCGTTCACCACATTCGGACCTTGGGAAATGTCCACATTCCCTACACCATAAGCTGGAGCAGTAATGTTTCCTCCTTGTCGATTCTCAGCCTTAGGACAGTTTCAGTGTTTGTGTCCCTTCTTACCACATCCAAAACATACCATCACTCTTGTGGCATTTGCACCCGTCGCCACGCCCCTTGATCGACATTCCACGGCCTTATGCCCTGCCTTTCCACACTTGTTACACGCAAGAAGGCAATTCCCCACGTGATACAAACTACAATGGTCACATTTCGGATTGACCTTGTTTCCTCTAGGCACTGTGGCAGCTCTCATTCCATCATTCCTCCTTTGATTAAACTATTGATTCCGGTTAGCCCCTTGGGTGTTATTTCGATAACCCTCACGATTCTGATCTTGTGATTGACTTGCTTGAGCAGTCTCCCATTTCCTCTTGTTACCTTCAGCCACACTATCTTTCTTATCTTGCACCTTCACATCCATTAGAGCATGATCCATTTGGACAGCTTCATCAAAAGATCTCAGCTTTGACGAAGTAGTCTCGCCATTTATGTTGCTTGACAATCCTTTGATGTATTGCTTCATCTTCTCGCGGTCATCCGCAAAAGTATCAGGGCACGGCAAGCTCAACTCATTAAACCTCCTTGTATAAGAAGTGATGTCATTGTTTCTCAACACTAGATGCCTCAGTTCATCCTCTAACTGACCCAATTCCTCTCCGGGACAAACTTCTTGGTCAAAAGTTCCTTTGTAGCGACCCAAGCCCTCCCATTAGCCACTACAAGCCCAACATTAGCCACTTGGTTGTTCCACCAACTCAAAGTGTCATCAAGAAAAGTAGCAGTCACGAACTTCACTTTATTAGCCTCAGAGCACCCACTGATTTCAAACATACTTTCAATATTCTTCACCCAACGACGAATTTAAAGCTCCTCTAGTCCCACAGAATTGCGTAGGCCCGCACTTCATAAAACTGACATAAGAACATTCCCTTAGGACTTTTTGTCCTCCAGCATTTCCACCTTGGCCTTGGACTCTAGCTGCACGATCCGCTTCAAGAGCATTAGCAATCGCCTCTTGAATCATAGTGTTCACACGATCAGTTGTCAACTTTGTAGGCATGGTGGAAAATCAGTCACACGATGGTTCATGGTTGTCAGAATCAATGCCTCCCTAAATTCCTCCCCTACACCTCTCTGCAATGACAGGGAAAGAAAACGAAGTAAGTATACACATCGAGATCAAGAAGGATTACTTTTCAAGACATAATATAAATACAACAAGCACAATCAACAAATGCTACAAATATTCATCAACCAAGTCACAAAAGAGCTAGTAAAGACACATCATAGATCATGAGAGGTAAACATCGATTGTATTGATATCAACAAAATTGTGACAAGATTTTCCACTACAATCATTCACCAAATAAAACTTAAAGTCATCAAGTTCTACCATAATACCATAATACAGAAGTCTGAAATAGTTCAATTACAACGAGGAAATAGAAATGAAATATAAGTAACTAATCACGTGGTGATCCACATGATCTCTTTGATGGCCGCTCGTCCTTATCATAACCGTCCTCTTCTTCTGGCTCCTCGTCACTATCCTCCATCTTTTCCTTGCCCTTCAAAGAAGTTCGCTCATCTACCTTCCTTTTTCCTTCCGAAGTAGAGACTTCACCTGATTGAACCATACGCTGAGCCAAATACAACTTATCCTCAAAAGTATAGTACTCGCCAACTTCTGGTGGTTCGACCATGAAATGCGTGTTCGCATACTTTGGGTCACTTCGAAACTTCCATGCATTCATCAAGAAAGGTCTTACACGAGCCTCCCAACATCGAAGACGATCATACATGACACGATCTCCCTTGATTCCTTCAAACTCAGCACACAGATTCTCCATAATCATTTTCAACTTTTCTATCTCTACCTTTCACGATCCCTAGTTTTGTTAGCTCTCAACACCCGAATAAAACCTCTGAAAAGCTTTCTCATTTTTCTGAAACCTCTTAATCACCCTTGTCTCTACCACATACCTCTCGTACAATAGTCGATCAAACTTCTTCAAACAATGCTCCGTGTTACTGTAAATCCTCGGTCCAGGACAGTTAACCCTTGTAATGTTCTCGTGGAGAGAACGCGCATTAACCGTAGTACTAGAATCAGCTTGATCATCATCACTACAATCACGAGCAACTACCGGCAAACCTTTCCAATAAGCATCACATGTGGGTGTAGCAGAACGAGAACGAACATGTTGCTGCTCAGTCCGTCCAATCGCAGCCACGGGTACTTCATCCTCCACGAGATCCTCTTCCGGGTCCTCATCGCTATCAATCTCATTCTTTTCAACCTCATTCCTTTTAACCTCATCTGGTTCAATCTATCCATTTTCACCTTGCGGGTTAGGGGCATTAGGTCCACCCTCAGCTCCAACGTACTCGTCTCCATTACCGTTCGGTGGTATTTTGGCCATTTTTACAAAATACAGAACGTTCGAGGGTATATATGTCATTATCCCAAAACTATATATACATGCATGCACATGCAATGCAAATGTAGTATGTATGTCAATATAAAACAAGATGATAGCCATGCCAATGCAATTATGATGTTAAGTACTTCGCGTACGTTCACAATACCTCCATATAATACCATAGTATTTACTTAATAAATACTCAGGAAATCATTTCAGTTTCAAAGGGATACATCTAATAATAAAACAATACTAAAAGAAATCTTACCGGAGCCATGCGGGATAGTTGTGTGCTTTGGGAACAAAATATTTACGACACCAAAAGTTAAAGTTTAGGACCCTTTTTAAAAACGACCTAGTTCTCTATAACTTGTGGCTCTGATACCAATCTCTAACACCCCCAATTTACCTTGCGCAGCGGAATATCACAATTGGGTGCTAGTCAAAGAATCATCCCACACAAGCCATATTGAACGACTCAAAAGAGACGTTTAAAGCATAAGTAAATTTAAACCATGTTAAAATTACAACAACAACAACAACAATGTCTAATTGTTTCAAACCCCAAAAGTTATATCACAGTAGCGTTAGGTCCCCACAAATCTAAACCCGTAAAAAACAACCCAAGTTGTTTTACAAGACATCATGAAATATAAAATTTGTCTTTGATAAAAGGGAGGAAAACAAGTTAGACCGCCCACAAGCCACATCAACATCCATAGCATGCTCCGCCACAATCATCCTCGATTACCTAAAACACATGCTGAAAATCGTCAACAAATAATGTTGAGCGAGATCTATAGGTTTACAAAATCATAAGTTGAACATAAGTATAAAAATCATTCACGATTATTCAATAGTATGCAGATCATTACAAACTATTATTAGGTATTACTCGTTATAGCATAAGCTATTTAATTATCTTAAAGCTCATGACACCGAGCCCATAAACTAATCACCCGCGCCAAGTTATCTCGTTTCTTCCCACAAGTGAGGTAGTCTCGTCTTTTCTTAGCACCTTTAGCGTCCTTATTTAAGTTCTCTTCCATAGAGTTAAATCCATACATTCTATTGAAAAAATAAGTGCATCCGTTTATAAACAAAAGGTGCACCATTTTATAAAATAAGGCGACGATAGTATGCATAGAGTCGCAATATGACCACCAGACCACACAACTATAAAAACAAAAAGAGTGAAAACCATTTAACTCTGGAAACAATAGGAGCCACACCGGTATCACACACACAATACAAGCTCAATTGGTGGCCCAACTTTAGCAACAGATAGTGCACTCTTACGTATTTATTTTTCACCCGAACTCATAATACATGCTATATCTTTGTTCATCTGCTTATTGAAGCATAACTATCAGCTCTCCGGTGACCAACTTGCAATGATAAACTTGCTCTTTGCCTTTCGACATTCGTTGAAACATTGCTTTATTCTCTGTGTGACAAAATAATCACATTCATTAACAGCTAACAAAACACAAGCACCTGCAGAAATCGTAAAACACCATAAAATCAGTAGCAAACTCGCAACAAAATCACAGTAAAATCGCAAAAAAATATATCTTGCACAATTAAAAAAAAGGGCATCGGTTTTTATAAAAATAATGCATATATCTTGAAAAAAATCAGCTTATGACATAGGTATAAATCATAACAGTTACAAAAAAAGTACAAGGAACATAATTTATGTCAAATTTTTGAGATTTTATGACCCTAAAAAAAGAAGAACACTACGGATTTAACAAGTCAAGTTCGCTATATCCAACAATTGTAGTATATTATTCCACATCTGCTCCCACAATCTTAAAAAAGCGCATAAGTTTTTATAACAAGACAATCTCGCAAGATCCAAAAAAGGGCATCAATTTCGATAGAGCCATACGCAATTTATGATTGTGAGTATCCAAATAAACATAAATATGCCCAAAAAGTAGGTTATCCGTGTGATACACGCAAACTTGAATTGATAGTCATGACAGAGATAGGGTCGAAAGCGTCCATGAAACAGCTGCAACAACTAAAATATTCTTCTTTTTACTTTCAGCGTGAGTTCAACTAAATAACATAAGGTGTCAAACGCTAGACTGGGATATTTAGGTCAGCAGATTATACAAACGGTCCAGCATAGAACCTAGGTTTACCAAACAGAAATTTACCATACTTGATGTAGTATGTGGGCCACATTTGGTCGCTGAAGGTTGAGAAGGTGATACAAGCCCCATGCCTCTATGGAGATGCAGCTAGCTTTTATGAAGTTGAAGCTAGTTGGACCTGACTTCATAAAGAAGACGTCGTCTTTGGTGGAGGTATTGGAAGTTTAGCTGGTACGTTGGGCCTGAAACCATGAGACCGCATATCAAGTTTCTATTATAGATCACCAAATCAAAAAGTTCGGGTAATCGAACAAGTCACAGATATATACACTTGTTAATGAAAAAAAAATAAGAATTGCACACAAAAGATAAAAAGCTTAATCGTTACAACCTCCCTAATGGTAAATTCACAATCAAACAAGTAAATGTGCTTCCATTTGAGTATAATCGCACTATTCAATTTCAAGAACCTTGACACATGTGTCAACGTACTGATCGGACAGTAAAGAGTAATAATCAACTATAATTTTTAGAAGGCAAGCTTTGTATAAGGTTTGACACATATTGAATATATTTATCAAAACGAGTTCCATAAGACAAACTATATACACCAAATTGATCAAAATCTTATATAAGCATATATACATGGCACAATCGTCACATAATTGGGTCATATTATTCGTTATCATTAATATAAAACCAATATATTTACTAATGTTTGACGCATTGTTGTAGGTTTTCATATCCTTTGTCTATATCAATGGATATGAATCATTAAGTTGATTGTAACACCTAGTTCTTTTGTACCATTATTTTTATCATTTGTCATTATACTCGTTTGAACACGCGGCAATACTACACCAAGATCTTTTGAATCAAATTAAAATAATAGTGACCCCGTGTTGACCAGTAGGTTGAACCACTGGCTACATATGTACTAATCATTTCATTTAATCCTAAAATGATTAAAATTATTCAATCTAAATCCTCCAAAATAGTACATGATTAACATTTTCATTGAGACAGCTTCTCAAACACCATGTGTGTAGTTTTATAAACAAAAATTATACACATTTTCTCTTCTTAATTTTGATTCAAATTACTATTTTATAATCAACATAATAACAATATGATTACCAAGCACCAATAAACAAAAAACTAACTCTAAATAAGAATGAAAAAAATTCGTACAAATTAACACTAACAAACACATATAAAAAAAACTTACCTTGATCTTAGATTTGAGAAATTAAGACGAATTAAAACGACATCATCAAGTGCATTTCATGATAAATCGTATTGAAGAAATAGATAAGATAAGAAAACTGTGTGGAGTGTGTATTTGAAAGAGAAAAAGAAAAGAAAAAAAGTGAAATAGTGAAAACAAATAGGCATTTTTTATACGGTAAGGGAAAAATTTGAGTAAATTTACAAAATTGTCCCTCAAAGAATGAGTAAAGGTGTAGATAGGTCCCTGTAGATTTGGGCTGAAAAAGAAAGAGGTGAAGCTTTTGATCCAACGGTAGATTTGAAGTTTTCTAGGTTTTTTAGATCATGTTTTTTATTGATCCCATATATATATATGTATATATATATATATATATATATATATATATATATATATATATATATATATATATATATATATATATATATATATATATATATATATATATATATATATATATATATATATATATATATATATATATATATATATATATATATATATTGTGGGAATTATTTGTTAAGTGTCAAGTACCGTTAGTGTATTTGAAGTACTGTTAGTATTATGTAAGTACCGTTAGTGTTAACGTGGTACATAGTAAGTACTGCTACTTATAAAGTAAGTACTGCTATGATGATTAGGACGAATATATCTTTGTATAAGATATGTCATAGTTATAGTTAGAGTATATCTTATGTGATATACCTAAATTGTTAGAATATTGATAATATATCGTCTGTGATATAGTTATCTTTATAGAATATTCTAAGGTTTCTAGGATTCCTTACTCTATAAAAGGAACATAGGTACAATGTCTTTTATGTACCTCATACAAGTCGATTAATAAGAGAATCAAATAGTTAAAAGTAAGTCTGTTCTTCTGTGCTTTATAAGTTAGATTCCGCATAACTTATTTAGTGTTTAGTAAGAGTGCTCAAAGTGTTTTAGTTTGATTACAAACTATTATACTAATTCTTAACAGAATGTAGATCCAACCAAAGGGATCAACAAGTGTTATCAGAGCTTGTTGAGAAACTCTAAAAAAGAAGAACACGAACCTATACACTCCACACATACCAAATCTCAGTGTCTCAACCAGATGGTGTTAATGCTCACTTGGATGATGTTCAGAACACTGATCCTGTTCTACCTCAAGGACATCCACAAGTTGTGCATCCTGCACCAAAACAAGGTGCTCAAGTTGTGAATGATGTAGCTACCTCTACACCAACACCTTCTCATACTCTGTCTGCTGTTAAACTCCCAGTTCTCAAAGGTGACAATTATGAGACTTGGGCTATGCAGATGGAACATTACTTGAATCACACAGATCATACTGTGTGGCAAGTTATCAAGAATGGGAACACACCAAAGAAGTTACACTGGTTGCCAGACAATACATGTTATGTTCTACCTGTTGTGACTGCTGATGAGGTACAAGCAGAGATCAGAGAAAGAAAAGCTAGAACTGCTTTGGCTATGGCTCTTTCTGAAGACATTCTACCAAGCTTTCATCATTATAAAGATGCCAAAGCTATGTGGGATGCTATAAAACTTAGATTTGGAGGCAATGGCAAATCTAAGAAAATTAAGAAGATTGTTCTTAAGCAAGAATTTGATAACTTCTCAATTACCAGTATAGAGGGAATACATGGTGGATATGGAAGGTTCAGCAAGTTGCTTACTCAGTTAGCAGTTTATGGACAAGTAATTCCTAATGAAGAAGCAAATCTAAAATTCTTAAGAAGTGTTCCACCAGAGTGGAAAGCAATGGCTATGCATTTCATCACAAGAAATGATTTGGAAACATTCCATTTGATCATCTCTACAACAATTTTAGAGCATTGATTGTGGTAAAATACGACTTTTGTTTAGGAAAACAAAAGAACGTATATGAGCGGTAAGTATTAACGAGTGATTTAGGAAAACCACAAGTTATGACCCTATCACTTAAAAGAGAAGAGAAAAAGTTCGTTTCCCAAGGAGGTATATGTGTTGTGAATTAACTTGTGTTTATTTGAGATTAATATTGAGAAGAATGGGGATGAGAAGATGAAAAGACGGTTACGTTAAAATTAAACTATGACGTAAAAGACGTAAACGTAAAGCCGTAGAAAAAACTTCAAAAATTAAAAATTATCTAAAACCAAAAACAAAATCAATAATTAAAAAGACTAAAAACAAGTCTAAAATAATATAAATAAAGACAAAAATCCAACAAAGATATTTTAAAACCTTTTATTAATTAAATATTTAATTTTAAATGCTAATTAAAGCCCTAAAATTAAATACAACTAATAAAATACCCTAAAATATGATTTTGTTGGACAAATACTTAACTTATATTATTATGAGACTAAAAAGTAATTTTCTAAAAATTAAAAGCTATTAAAACTATTTTTAAAACTCTAAAAATGATAAAAATGATTAAAAACTTAAAATAATTATAAAAATAAATCTAAAAGCTATAAAAATATTCTAAAAATGGAAAGGGTCTTAATTATTGCTAAAGAACTTAAGAAAAATGAAAAAGAAATAAAAATAAAAATTTGATTTTTTAATAATTAAATAATAATAAAATAATGCTAAAAATAAAAAGTTACTAAAATTAATTCTAAAAATTTTATAAAAATCCTAAATAATATAACTAAGAGAAAAACACAAATTAGAGCTCCTAAAACCTTATTAATAATTTTATAAAAATCTTTAAAGTTTATGAAAAACCTTAAAATATTATAAAATTAAAAATTAAAGTTTATAAAACCAAAATTAGATGTAAACCTCAAAATATTTAATAAAAAGCTAAAAACTATTTTTCCTAAAAATTAAAAATCTTTTTTCTATTTTTTAATGATTTAATAAAAAACGTATAATAAATAAATCCTAGAAAATAATTAAATAAAAGGAAAAATATAAAAATAAGCTAGGAAAATCTATAATCCTATAATGGTCCTATGAAAAATGAAAATAAGCAAAAACGCTTAACAAATAAGCTGGAAAATTGATAAATAAGCTACGGCTTTTATTTAAGCAAACAAATGCAAAACTGGTTAACTAAATAACCTTTGCACCCTTAGTCAGTAAAAGACCCAAGGGCGCAACGGTTAAGTATGATGTGTGTGAGTGTGATGACCAGGGTTCGAGGCTGAGCAACCCTTTTTTGCACGTTTATTTTTTTATTTTTTTTTTACTTTTTCCAATCAATCCAGTGACCTTAACCAGCTTATAAAACTCAATCCCAATTCCTTTTAACTCTGATTTAAGCACAAAGAAGATCAAAATGTAACCAGTTGGGTTGTTTTTCTGATGAACAATGGTGAGTGCACAATTGAGCACTCTTGGAACCAAGAGGGGCTTGGTTTGAGCTTATTTGGTGGATGTGTTGTGGACAAAAGGCACCCTTGTGCTTATTTAAGCACAAGGAGTCAATAATAACAATAGATAAGCACTTAGCACACACCAAATGATCAAACAAAGCACACAAAGGCCAAGTCAAGTTGCTGATGCACAAATGAGCAGGACTGGGACTGTTTAAGCTTATTACATGCACTCTAGCCAACTTTAAAGACCCAAATTAAGCACACAAAGTCTCAAACTGATATAAAAACCAAATCAATCCCTGAAATAACCTAGAACTTAACAGATTTCAAGATCTTAGCATTCAAATTCTTGAACACAAGCAAATTTGGGCATAAGCAGATTTTTAGCTATGTTTTCCTTTTTACTTACCAAACTTACTCCAAACTTGTTCCAAATTAACTTACTACTCACTAACACCCTATCTTAATCCTTATAAACCTATCTAACACCTCTTAAAAACTCAATCAAAGATTTATGTCCTGCTAAATCACTTAGCCAAACACCCTTTTAAAATCTGAAAACCAACTTTTAACAAATCAAAACCTTACAAACTAAATCAAAATTGATCCTATGATCATACAGTATGCATACAATCACAAATCAACTCAAATCCAGCAATCTAACACACTGACAACACCAAATCAAACCAGATCATATAATTAGCTATTTTCTGAAAATTTCCAAAGGTAAAAGAACTTTTACCTTAGGGCTTTACATCCAAAGCCCTAGTGGTAGCATAACCACCTCCTTATGCACCCGGGTGCATGCAGATCTATAATCAACAACCTTCAATACCTGCTTAAATCAAAACAAAAGAAGAACACACAAAAACAAGCAATAATATATTTTTCTGATTTTTTTCTTTCTTTTTAAAACCTTCCAAAAACTTTTCAAACCTTCTTAATATGTTTTTATAACACTAAGTAACCAATAACATCAAACTTCTTAACACACAAACTTGAAACAGATTCTTCCAAAAATATTTCAATTTTCAGAAAACCTTAACTAAATTTTGAAACACAAAATCAGTTAACCAAATGACAAATGGAACTCAGAATCAAGCTTCACACTACACACAACTTTTAAAAACAATAAAAAGGTATTACACTTGATTAAATCAAAAACCAAACTTTTATTTCTTTAAAAAGGAATTACAAGTATAAGCTTGAAAACTGGAACAAGGGGTCATCACAGGTTGATGCCTCCTTTTATACTAGTCATAGAACTATCTAGAATGCAAATAACAAAACCCTAATCAGTAGAAATTCTCCAAAATGCCCTTGACGTTTTTGAGGTATGAGTTGTCCAAATTTGATCTAAGCCGTTCCTTTTGGCGTTGTGAGTAAGCAATGAACCTCAGTGGTTGATTTGGGACACGTCATGATGCTTGGGGACCAAGGTGCGTTTTGATTGGTGGAGAGGGGAATTGGGGGTAGGGTCTACAGTGAGTGGGAGGAGAGTTTTGTGCGTGGGTTTAGTTTCTGCATGTGTGAATTACTCGTGTGCAAGGTTAATTAGTTTTTGCCCAAGTATAAGTGGATGTAAAATCTGGGTGGGGGTGAAAGTGAATAGTTACTCCTTTGATCCGATTTTGGGGGAACAGGTAGTGTTAGGCGCGTTTTTGTGTTTAAATCTTTCAAAGTTAACACATTTGGTCCTTAACCTTCCTTTCTTTTGTCTTTTCTCTTTTAAAACCCATCAGCGCCCTTATAAGCTTGTATCAACTTTCACACTTTGTCATTTTTGGCACAAACTTTGACAAAAAGGTTTCAAAGGTAATTTTTGACATTTTTGAATATTTCAAGGGCTGTTCTTGGACAATGTTGATCTTCAAAGGTCTTCAATGTGTCTTTCACTTCATGAGGGACCATAATTGGCAATTTTGATTTTGTTGAGGGACTAATCTTGCCATTTCTTCAAAGTTGAAGGACCTTTTTGCAATTTTGACAAACTTAAGGGACCAAACTTGTAATTATCAATATACAAGGGTTTTAAGTGTCTTTTCTTCATTCTTGGAGGATCAATCTTGTTTTGTCTTCAAGTCTTCAAGGGTATTTGATGAAAATTCCATGATTAGGGCCCGGTTTATTGTACGGCTTCGTTTCTCGTGTTCGTTTTTCCTTGTATCTTGTGATCTTTTGTCTTTTTCACGATATCCATACCTAAAATACACAAGTAAACAAACACAAGCATATATATGGTATTTTATGACATTTTATGCATTTAAAGCCCGAAAAGAACGATGAGATCATGTATAAATGCCATCTCATCACTCCCCCATACTAAGCCATTGCTGTGCCCTCACGCAATGCTAGAATAAAGTATCTAAGCATCACCAAAGTTCAATTTTATTAACCTTTATTGAAAAGTAAAAGACTTGCAACATACTACGAGAATGTGTAAAGACATAATGTATGATTTTCATCACCAAAATGTGACTTTTAGGGTCAAAGAAATAGAAACAAGTTAATGTCCCTTAGAGTAAACTTCGTCATCCTTGATTGTCATACATTCCATGCTAAGTGCAAAAACGAGATCATTGTTGGTACAAGTCACAATGCTAACACTACTCATACGTTCAAATTGTGTAATACTTTTTCTCCCCGCAATCCTAGTTATTATAAAAGGAAATGGGTTACTAGCATTTTTTATCTAATTGTCATGGATCACAAGTGATTCATATTGACTTATTTGAGTAGTTATTAGTCCGAAAGCAAAGTAGCACGATTTGATTAATAGTTAGCCGAAGGACAAAATCTTTTAAAACGGCTTCTCGTGTATCTCCTTAAGTTCATATCTTGGCATAACTCGTTTCACGATTTGAGACCTTTCTCGGACCGATATTTGGCATGTACTTCATACTTCAAATCTTGGGAAGACGTTCTTGAAATTACGGTCTTCTCTTCATATATTTGGAATTTCTTCACTTGACGTTTTTGAGAGATTCTTCATATAGGACCACGACTTCATCATTTTTCTTCAATCTTTACTTTGGATTTTGATATACAACGATCCGCCTCCTTTTCGGACTTGGATATATTTATCCTCATACCTTGTTAGGGTCTTTTTGGATAGACTTTCTCCATTCTTTAGGGGAGTAATAGCTTCTCGTCGTGTGTCTCGATCCTTCATATTGATTTTGGAATAATGATACTTCACATCATCTTTGGATCTTTAGCAAAAATAGAGCTCCTCATGCCTTGTTAGGGCCTTTTTGGATAATCGCCAATCTTCGCGTCCCGCTTCAATAAGTTATGCCTTGGCTATGAACTCTATTCAACCCCGAGCAACTTTTAAACGATCTTGCGCTAGAGGCTAAGTAACCTTTCAAATCGTACGACCTTACTTATTGCAATTATGATTTATTCCTAATGCATTGATCTTATGGGAAGAAAAAGCCACAATTAAAAACATATGAGTTTTTGAAAGAACACTTTCATGTTCTACGTTTAGCATGATCACTTGTCTAACTCTATCATTTCTCGTTCTTCACTATATAAAGACCTCTAATTAAAGAGACTCGTGAATACTTAGCCATGCAAGTCAAAATTAAGCCAAATTTGGATTAGCTTTCATTAAGACTACATCAAATCAAAGTTTTGGGTTTTCAAGCCACCTATAGGATCTTGCACTTTCTTGGACTTTTTCAAGTTTAGAGAATGCGTTTTAAAGTTCCCTTGATAAGTGACTTTCTAGAATCAATTATAGGAACTTGCGAAAAGTTCTTGTTCTTAACCCGAATGAATTAAGACTTTCGCGTTTTAAAGCTCCCTATATAAAAGTCTAGCAAAACTTGAATTGAGCGGGTTAAGGAATGTAAATGGCTCCAAATGCCCATCAAGTCAAAAATTAACTCTTATTCTACCCATCGGAAAATATACATTCGTGTCTTAAAAACACTTATGAAAACTAAGAAAAATTTAAAATTTGGCCATTTTTAGCCTTATTAGCAAAACAAAACATTGAAAATTGGAAAACGTGAGGGCGTAGCAAAGCAAGTATCTATTCACCCCCCCCCCCCCCCCATACTAAAAGTAAACATTGTCCTCAATGTTTCGAGTCTAAAGGTGGAGCACCCCCATACTAAAGACGAAGAGTCGAATGCTTAGGATCTAGCATGGAAAGGGTGATCAACAATATATCTAAAGCCGTTTATTAATTATGCTAAAAGATAATTGTTAGAACAATAAAGGATATGTCATGGATTCGTGAAAAACTTCTTCAAACGAACGATGGAGGCTCACGTAAACGAACACGAGAGTCTTCAATCGTAGATGATGATGATGATCTAGATAACACAATCACAAACAACCACGAGACAACGAGTTGGAAGGGTACAAGTCCCCTTATTAGTGAATAATAAGCATAAAGATAAGCATGGGATCTCCCCCACGAGGCACCTCGTTTTTGATTACCGAGTCATGAGCTCGACTCGATCCCCTCAAAATGTGAACATTTAGGGAAAATCATGGTGTGGTCAATTTTTGATGGGGCTTACATGATAAACAAGGCCCAAAAAGCAACCGGTAAAAAGGACTAAGTCCTTAGATGATGCAAAATACCGGGGTCGAAGATGGCGTTCTCGTTTCCATTGGAAAAACAAATTAACACCACTCCAACATGTGCCATAAACTCAAAGAGTTTGAAGAAAATAGATGAGAAGTAGAAGGGTGAGACAATTGGTAAGACAAACGTTTGAGCTACTCGAGGTAGACTCGCACCAAGCAAATAGAAAGATTTTCCATTTATTGCATCGGTGGAAGACCGAGATTTCCCTTTATATGAAATTCCGGGATCGAATATCTCGTCCTCGGTGGACAAGGATGAGGGAACATAAGGGGCTTCCCCCATACTAGGACCATACAAAACATCGTCAAAAGGAGTAGACGAGTTTGTAGCACTCAAAACACGCGGTGATGACGGAGTTAGATCACATTTAAGATCTTTTCCTTTGTTATCTTTTAAACTCTCCTTATGAAAACCCTTTTTGATTATGTCGAAAATATTCGGTGTTTCTAAGACGATGTTAGTCACACTAAAAATTCTCACATTTTGAAACCGTTTTGGTTTTGGTGGTGGCAAGTTCTCAAAACGTTTATCGACGAAGAAAACCTCCCCATCGGGGCCAACATATTCATCATCCGAAAGATCTTCCGTAGAAACCGGCAACTTATCAACACTTTTCAAGAATGAATGTTCGAGATGAGGCGAAGGATTTTTCGATTCAAGTATTGATGGTTTCTTCTTTGTAGGCTTAGCACTCATAACCTCCACCGGCGGAGGAAATGGTAAATTATTTTTGGAGACATTCCCTAAAACTCTTGGTGAAAATTCTTTGCAAACGACATTGGTCGAGTCACCATGGTTTAAAGTTGCAATAGAATATACATGAGAAAGATTGGAGTTTTGTGTTGCATTGATGACAAGTTCTTCTTCATTGAAACGAAGGGTGATTTTTCGAGCATGAACATCGATAAGTGCTCTTGATGTATCCAAAAATGAACGACCCAAAATGAGAGGAACTTTTCGATCGATAGGAATGTCTACAACGATAAAGTCAACGGGATAGTAAAACTTTCCGACTTTAACGAAAACGTCCTCGGCTACTCCACATGCCATGATCGTAGAATGATCGGCCATCTCGATGGACATGTTCGAAGGAGTAAGAGCCGGAAGCGAAAGCGATTTGAAGATCTCGAGAGGCATTAAATTAATACTAGCGCCAAGATCGGCCAAGGCGTAGCATTCCTCCATATCTTGAATTGCACACGGAATCAAAAATTTACCGGGATCACCGACTTTTTGTGGTATGCGGCTAAGAAAAACCGATGAACAACTAGACGATTGTTGTAACTTCTCTTTGTTGTTTAGCATACTTTTGAAGTTTGCGGCGAATCGAGGCATCATGATTAAAGCATCGGCAAAACTTATGTTAAAATGCAAATCACGAAACATTTTCATAAATAGCTCAAATTGATAATTGTTCCGTTCTTGTGCTTTCTCTTTGTTTCGTCTCGAAGGGTAAGGTAAAGGTGGTGTGGGTTGGTCATTAGGCAATGGCCTTGGAAACTCGGGTTCCATAATTGGTATTGGTTCAACCGTAGGTGTGGTTTGAGCGGTACTTCGTGGGATTGTAATGTGCTCCTTTTCGACCATCACCTCGGGTTCTTTCTCGATTTCCTTCTCCGTAGAAGTACTTGGACGAGAGATTGGTTCCTTGAAAGTTTTACCACTTCGTGTAGCAACAACCTTCAATTCTCCCCTCGGGTTGTTAATGGTATCACTAGGAAGACCACCCGAGGAAGAGGGCTTACACATGATAGCTTCAAACATTTTAGCCATTCGGTCCTCAAATTTTGATTGCCTAGCATCCGCTTTCAATAACTCTTGCTTAATCTCATGTTGTCCTAATTCCATCTTTTGTTGGTTTTGTTGAAGACGTTGGACATTTCCTTCCATTTTATTTGCATGAGTTTTAAGTTCATTAGCAAGTTCATTTTTAAGCTCGTTTTTCAACTCGGATCTTAAGCTAATCATCTCACGTTGCATGTTATCAAATTTTGCATCATTTGCTTTTGCATAATCCAAAAATTCTCCTTGCAAATTTTTCGTGTGAGCATTTTGAAAACCTTGTGTAGTGTTTTGAAAATCACGGTTTTGGTTTTGATTAGAGATTTGTCCATTCCCACTTTGATAATTCCCTTTGTTGTAATTGCGTGTGTTGCCTTGGTAATTACCTTGGTTGTTGTTTCGATAATTATTAACATTTTGGTTTGGTGGAGCTTGATTTTGGCGGGAACCTTGGCCGTTTTGGTTGTAAGTTCCCGTTGCTACGTAAGCACTCGAAGTGTTACCATCCGCGGTAATACACTCGGAAAGATCATGAGCTCCCCCACAAGATAAACAACTCTTAGCAACCGCTTTAACCGAAGCGGAATTGGAAGCTTCTTGAGCCTTCCAATGGGACATTAGATTAGCAAATCTATCAAAAAACCGATTTTCCTCATTAGCTTCATCATGTAAGGCGTTAATGCTACGAGACGATTGTGACGAAGATGCCGAACCCATATTGGCAACACTCGGTGTGTTACGAGGGCTATAAACCTTAGATCGATTTTCAATGATTTGTAAAGCCTCATTTGTCGTCTTGCACAAAAAATTACCCCCCGCGGCGGCATTCAAATAATCTCGTTCATGATCATTAAGCCCATTATAAAAAGTATCAATTTGATGCAATTCCGAAAAATCATGGTGAGGACATTCATGTAACATCTCCTTAAATCGTTCCCATGCCATTGAAAAACTTTCATTGTTACGTTGCACAAATCGTGAAATCTCATTTTTTAAGTGTGTTGTTTTGGATGGTGGAAAAAACTTGTTCACAAACTTAGAAACGAGATCGGCCCATGTCAAAATCGAATTTGGCGGTTCTTTCTCGAGCCAAATTTTTGCGGGTCCATCCAACGAGTATGGAAACAACATCATCTTAATGGCGTCATGTGGAACATCCTTGAATTTGCTAGTAGCGGTGAGACGGTTGAAATTCCTAATGTGGTAATGCGGGTTGTCTTTCTCGTGACCTCGAAACTTGTTTGCTTGCAACATCGACATTAAACCCGTCTTAATCTCGAAATTCTCCGCAAGGATGGCGGGAATAACAATGGCCTCTCCAAAACCCTCGGTGGGTGCTTGTAGCAACTCCATCATAGTACGATTAGCCATGACGACTTCTTGTTCTACAATAGGTTCAACAATTGGAGGTTCTTCAACAATCAACGATCCTTGATTTGCTTGCTTTTGAAGACGTTTACGAGCTCGTTTAGCTTGATTACGAGTGATCATAAACTACACGAAGAATGGGAGGTGAGCAAAGAAGATTCTTTTTGGTTGTTTTGTGGATTTTCAATTTTTTTGTGTTTTTGATGATATTTAATTTTTTTGGATTTTGGTGTATCTTCGTAGACAACAATCTACAAAATCTCTCCTCGAATCAAACTCTTGATTAAAGAAGCCTCAAAGGAATGAAAACGATCACGTGGAGTGAACGCCTTCGAATGACTTTAGAACTTTGGTGAAAACCAAATTGTTCACGAGGGTTTAATCACAAAGAAAACAAGCAAAATATAGTATACGTAATAATACTTTGGGCAGCAAAACCCTCGATTAGCCTTCAATCTCAAAATACTCACAAGCAAGCGGGGAAACGAGGCGGCGCGAAGCACTTAAGAGCCTTTTTCCTTAGGGTATATTTTATAATACCCGCCTTATACCCACCTTATAGTTTGTATTTTTCAAAATCGAGCTTCACGAAAGTATTTATCTATTTTTGCCTTTTCTTTTTGTTTGAGATTCGAATACAATAATTAGGAGATCAAATCCCAATTAAGGTTGTGTTTTCACACTTTTGGAGATATTGTATATTGATTGTGATACTTAATACAATATATTAATAATATTTGTATAAGAAAAACCAAGAAAACCGATAATACGTGTTAAGGGAGTTCCACTTAACACAAATACTTATTTATGGATAATATCAAAAACAAAAATTTCCAAATTAAAGCACAACACACCTCCCCGGCAGCGGCGCCAAAAATGATTGTGGTAAAATACGACTTTTGTTTAGGAAAACAAAAGAACGTATATGAGCGGTAAGTATTAACGAGTGATTTAGGAAAACCACAAGTTATGACCCTATCACTTAAAAGAGAAGAGAAAAAGTTCGTTTCCCAAGGAGGTATATGTGTTGTGAATTAACTTGTGTTTATTTGAGATTAATATTGAGAAGAATGGGGATGAGAAGATGAAAAGACGGTTACGTTAAAATTAAACTATGACGTAAAAGACGTAAACGTAAAGCCGTAGAAAAAACTTCAAAAATTAAAAATTATCTAAAACCAAAAACAAAATCAATAATTAAAAAGACTAAAAACAAGTCTAAAATAATATAAATAAAGACAAAAATCCAACAAAGATATTTTAAAACCTTTTATTAATTAAATATTTAATTTTAAATGCTAATTAAAGCCCTAAAATTAAATACAACTAATAAAATACCCTAAAATATGATTTTGTTGGACAAATACTTAACTTATATTATTATGAGACTAAAAAGTAATTTTCTAAAAATTAAAAGCTATTAAAACTATTTTTAAAACTCTAAAAATGATAAAAATGATTAAAAACTTAAAATAATTATAAAAATAAATCTAAAAGCTATAAAAATATTCTAAAAATGGAAAGGGTCTTAATTATTGCTAAAGAACTTAAGAAAAATGAAAAAGAAATAAAAATAAAATTTTGATTTTTTAATAATTAAATAATAATAAAATAATGCTAAAAATAAAAAGTTACTAAAATTAATTCTAAAAATTTTATAAAAATCCTAAATAATATAACTAAGAGAAAAACACAAATTAGAGCTCCTAAAACCTTATTAATAATTTTATAAAAATCTTTAAAGTTTATGAAAAACCTTAAAATATTATAAAATTAAAAATTAAAGTTTATAAAACCAAAATTAGATGTAAACCTCAAAATATTTAATAAAAAGCTAAAAACTATTTTTCCTAAAAATTAAAAATCTTTTTTCTATTTTTTAATGATTTAATAAAAAACGTATAATAAATAAATCCTAGAAAATAATTAAATAAAAGGAAAAATATAAAAATAAGCTAGGAAAATCTATAATCCTATAATGGTCCTATGAAAAATGAAAATAAGCAAAAACGCTTAACAAATAAGCTGGAAAATTGATAAATAAGCTACGGCTTTTATTTAAGCAAACAAATGCAAAACTGGTTAACTAAATAACCTTTGCACCCTTAGTCAGTAAAAGACCCAAGGGCGCAACGGTTAAGTATGATGTGTGTGAGTGTGATGACCAGGGTTCGAGGCTGAGCAACCCTTTTTTGCACGTTTATTTTTTTATTTTTTTTTTACTTTTTCCAATCAATCCAGTGACCTTAACCAGCTTATAAAACTCAATCCCAATTCCTTTTAACTCTGATTTAAGCACAAAGAAGATCAAAATGTAACCAGTTGGGTTGTTTTTCTGATGAACAATGGTGAGTGCACAATTGAGCACTCTTGGAACCAAGAGGGGCTTGGTTTGAGCTTATTTGGTGGATGTGTTGTGGACAAAAGGCACCCTTGTGCTTATTTAAGCACAAGGAGTCAATAATAACAATAGATAAGCACTTAGCACACACCAAATGATCAAACAAAGCACACAAAGGCCAAGTCAAGTTGCTGATGCACAAATGAGCAGGACTGGGACTGTTTAAGCTTATTACATGCACTCTAGCCAACTTTAAAGACCCAAATTAAGCACACAAAGTCTCAAACTGATATAAAAACCAAATCAATCCCTGAAATAACCTAGAACTTAACAGATTTCAAGATCTTAGCATTCAAATTCTTGAACACAAGCAAATTTGGGCATAAGCAGATTTTTAGCTATGTTTTCCTTTTTACTTACCAAACTTACTCCAAACTTGTTCCAAATTAACTTACTACTCACTAACACCCTATCTTAATCCTTATAAACCTATCTAACACCTCTTAAAAACTCAATCAAAGATTTATGTCCTGCTAAATCACTTAGCCAAACACCCTTTTAAAATCTGAAAACCAACTTTTAACAAATCAAAACCTTACAAACTAAATCAAAATTGATCCTATGATCATACAGTATGCATACAATCACAAATCAACTCAAATCCAGCAATCTAACACACTGACAACACCAAATCAAACCAGATCATATAATTAGCTATTTTCTGAAAATTTCCAAAGGTAAAAGAACTTTTACCTTAGGGCTTTACATCCAAAGCCCTAGTGGTAGCATAACCACCTCCTTATGCACCCGGGTGCATGCAGATCTATAATCAACAACCTTCAATACCTGCTTAAATCAAAACAAAAGAAGAACACACAAAAACAAGCAATAATATATTTTTCTGATTTTTTTCTTTCTTTTTAAAACCTTCCAAAAACTTTTCAAACCTTCTTAATATGTTTTTATAACACTAAGTAACCAATAACATCAAACTTCTTAACACACAAACTTGAAACAGATTCTTCCAAAAATATTTCAATTTTCAGAAAACCTTAACTAAATTTTGAAACACAAAATCAGTTAACCAAATGACAAATGGAACTCAGAATCAAGCTTCACACTACACACAACTTTTAAAAACAATAAAAAGGTATTACACTTGATTAAATCAAAAACCAAACTTTTATTTCTTTAAAAAGGAATTACAAGTATAAGCTTGAAAACTGGAACAAGGGGTCATCACAGGTTGATGCCTCCTTTTATACTAGTCATAGAACTATCTAGAATGCAAATAACAAAACCCTAATCAGTAGAAATTCTCCAAAATGCCCTTGACGTTTTTGAGGTATGAGTTGTCCAAATTTGATCTAAGCCGTTCCTTTTGGCGTTGTGAGTAAGCAATGAACCTCAGTGGTTGATTTGGGACACGTCATGATGCTTGGGGACCAAGGTGCGTTTTGATTGGTGGAGAGGGGAATTGGGGGTAGGGTCTACAGTGAGTGGGAGGAGAGTTTTGTGCGTGGGTTTAGTTTCTGCATGTGTGAATTACTCGTGTGCAAGGTTAATTAGTTTTTACCCAAGTATAAGTGGATGTAAAATCTGGGTGGGGGTGAAAGTGAATAGTTACTCCTTTGATCCGATTTTGGGGGAACAGGTAGTGTTAGGCGCGTTTTTGTGTTTAAATCTTTCAAAGTTAACACATTTGGTCCTTAACCTTCCTTTCTTTTGTCTTTTCTCTTTTAAAACCCATCAGCGCCCATATAAGCTTGTATCAACTTTCACACTTTGTCATTTTTGGCACAAACTTTGACAAAAAGGTTTCAAAGGTAATTTTTGACATTTTTGAATATTTCAAGGGCTGTTCTTGGACAATGTTGATCTTCAAAGGTCTTCAATGTGTCTTTCACTTCATGAGGGACCATAATTGGCAATTTTGATTTTGTTGAGGGACTAATCTTGCCATTTCTTCAAAGTTGAAGGACCTTTTTGCAATTTTGACAAACTTAAGGGACCAAACTTGTAATTATCAATATACAAGGGTTTTAAGTGTCTTTTCTTCATTCTTGGAGGATCAATCTTGTTTTGTCTTCAAGTCTTCAAGGGTATTTGATGAAAATTCCATGATTAGGGCCCGGTTCATTGTACGGCTTCGTTTCTCGTGTTCGTTTTTCCTTGTATCTTGTGATCTTTTGTCTTTTTCACGATATCCATACCTAAAATACACAAGTAAACAAACACAAGCATATATATGGTATTTTATGACATTTTATGCATTTAAAGCCCGAAAAGAACGATGAGATCATGTATAAATGCCATCTCATCACTCCCCCATACTAAGCCATTGCCGTGCCCTCACGCAATGCTAGAATAAAGTATCTAAGCATCACCAAAGTTCAATTTTATTAACCTTTATTGAAAAGTAAAAGACTTGCAACATACTACGAGAATGTGTAAAGACATAATGTATGATTTTCATCACCAAAATGTGACTTTTAGGGTCAAAGAAATAGAAACAAGTTAATGTCCCTTAGAGTAAACTTCGTCATCCTTGATTGCCATACATTCCATGCTAAGTGCAAAAACGAGATCATTGTTGGTACAAGTCACAATGCTAACACTACTCATACGTTCAAATTGTGTAATACTTTTTCTCCCCGCAATCCTAGTTATTATAAAAGGAAATGGGTTACTAGCATTTTTTATCTAATTGTCATGGATCACAAGTGATTCATATTGACTTATTTGAGTAGTTATTAGTCCGAAAGCAAAGTAGCACGATTTGATTAATAGTTAGCCGAAGGACAAAATCTTTTAAAACGGCTTCTCGTGTATCTCCTTAAGTTCATATCTTGGCATAACTCGTTTCACGATTTGAGACCTTTCTCGGACCGATATTTGGCATGTACTTCATACTTCAAATCTTGGGAAGACGTTCTTGAAATTACGGTCTTCTCTTCATATATTTGGAATTTCTTCACTTGACGTTTTTGAGAGATTCTTCATATAGGACCACGACTTCATCATTTTTCTTCAATCTTTACTTTGGATTTTGATATACAACGATCCGCCTCCTTTTCGGACTTGGATATATTTATCCTCATACCTTGTTAGGGTCTTTTTGGATAGACTTTCTCCATTCTTTAGGGGAGTAATAGCTTCTCGTCGTGTGTCTCGATCCTTCATATTGATTTTGGAATAATGATACTTCACATCATCTTTGGATCTTTAGCAAAAATAGAGCTCCTCATGCCTTGTTAGGGCCTTTTTGGATAATCGCCAATCTTCGCGTCCCGCTTCAATAAGTTATGCCTTGGCTATGAACTCTATTCAACCCCGAGCAACTTTTAAACGATCTTGCGCTAGAGGCTAAGTAACCTTTCAAATCGTACGACCTTACTTATTGCAATTATGATTTATTCCTAATGCATTGATCTTATGGGAAGAAAAAGCTACAATTAAAAACATATGAGTTTTTGAAAGAACACTTTCATGTTCTACGTTTAGCATGATCACTTGTCTAACTCTATCATTTCTCGTTCTTCACTATATAAAGACCTCTAATTAAAGAGACTCGTGAATACTTAGCCATGCAAGTCAAAATTAAGCCAAATTTGGATTAGCTTTCATTAAGACTACATCAAATCAAAGTTTTGGGTTTTCAAGCCACCTATAGGATCTTGCACTTTCTTGGACTTTTTCAAGTTTAGAGAATGCGTTTTAAAGTTCCCTTGATAAGTGACTTTCTAGAATCATTTATAGGAACTTGCGAAAAGTTCTTGTTCTTAACCCGAATGAATTAAGACTTTCGCGTTTTAAAGCTCCCTATATAAAAGTCTAGCAAAACTTGAATTGAGCGGGTTAAGGAATGTAAATGGCTCCAAATGCCCATCAAGTCAAAAATTAACTCTTATTCTACCCATCGGAAAATATACATTCGTGTCTTAAAAACACTTATGAAAACTAAGAAAAATTTAAAATTTGGCCATTTTTAGCCTTATTAGCAAAACAAAACATTGAAAATTGGAAAACGTGAGGGCGTAGCAAAGCAAGTATCTATTCACCCCCCATACTAAAAGTAAACATTGTCCTCAATGTTTCGAGTCTAAAGGTGGAGCACCCCCATACTAAAGACGAAGAGTCGAATGCTTAGGATCTAGCATGGAAAGGGTGATCAACAATATATCTAAAGCCGTTTATTAATTATGCTAAAAGATAATTGTTAGAACAATAAAGGATATGTCATGGATTCGTGAAAAACTTCTTCAAACGAACGATGGAGGCTCACGTAAACGAACACGAGAGTCTTCAATCGTAGATGATGATGATGATCTAGATAACACAATCACAAACAACCACGAGACAACGAGTTGGAAGGGTACAAGTCCCCTTATTAGTGAATAATAAGCATAAAGATAAGCATGGGATCTCCCCCACGAGGCACCTCGTTTTTGATTACCGAGTCATGAGCTCGACTCGATCCCCTCAAAATGTGAACATTTAGGGAAAATCATGGTGTGGTCAATTTTTGATGGGGCTTACATGATAAACAAGGCCCAAAAAGCAACCGGTAAAAAGGACTAAGTCCTTAGATGATGCAAAATACCGGGGTCGAAGATGGCGTTCTCGTTTCCATTGGAAAAACAAATTAACACCACTCCAACATGTGCCATAAACTCAAAGAGTTTGAAGAAAATAGATGAGAAGTAGAAGGGTGAGACAATTGGTAAGACAAACGTTTGAGCTACTCGAGGTAGACTCGCACCAAGCAAATAGAAAGATTTTCCATTTATTGCATCGGTGGAAGACCGAGATTTCCCTTTATATGAAATTCCGGGATCGAATATCTCGTCCTCGGTGGACAAGGATGAGGGAACATAAGGGGCTTCCCCCATACTAGGACCACACAAAACATCGTCAAAAGGAGTAGACGAGTTTGTAGCACTCAAAACACGCGGTGATGACGGAGTTAGATCACATTTAAGATCTTTTCCTTTGTTATCTTTTAAACTCTCCTTATGAAAACCCTTTTTGATTATGTCGAAAATATTCGGTGTTTCTAAGACGATGTTAGTCACACTAAAAATTCTCACATTTTGAAACCGTTTTGGTTTTGGTGGTGGCAAGTTCTCAAAACGTTTATCGACGAAGAAAACCTCCCCATCGGGGCCAACATATTCATCATCCGAAAGATCTTCCGTAGAAACCGGCAACTTATCAACACTTTTCAAGAATGAATGTTCGAGATGAGGCGAAGGATTTTTCGATTCAAGTATTGATGGTTCTTTGTAGGCTTAGCACTCATAACCTCCACCGGCGGAGGAAATGGTAAATTGTTTTTGGAGACATTCCCTAAACCTCTTGGTGAAAATTCTTTGCAAACGACATTGGTCGAGTCACCATGGTTTAAAGTTGCAATAGAATATACATGAGAAAGATTGGAGTTTTGTGTTGCATTGATGACAAGTTCTTCTTCATTGAAACGAAGGGTGATTTTTCGAGCATGAACATCGATAAGTGCTCTTGATGTATCCAAAAATGAACGACCCAAAATGAGAGGAACTTTTCGATCGATAGGAATGTCTACAACGATAAAGTCAACGGGATAGTAAAACTTTCCGACTTTAACGAAAACGTCCTCGGCTACTCCACATGCCATGATCGTAGAATGATCGGCCATCTCGATGGACATGTTCGAAGGAGTAAGAGCCGGAAGCGAAAGCGATTTGAAGATCTCGAGAGGCATTAAATTAATACTAGCGCCAAGATCGGCCAAGGCGTAGCATTCCTCCATATCTTGAATTGCACACGGAATCAAAAATTTACCGGGATCACCGACTTTTTGTGGTATGCGGCTAAGAAAAACCGATGAACAACTAGACGATTGTTGTAACTTCTCTTTGTTGTTTAGCATACTTTTGAAGTTTGCGGCGAATCGAGGCATCATGATTAAAGCATCGGCAAAACTTATGTTAAAATGCAAATCACGAAACATTTTCATAAATAGCTCAAATTGATAATTGTTCCGTTCTTGTGCTTTCTCTTTGTTTCGTCTCGAAGGGTAAGGTAAAGGTGGTGTGGGTTGGTCATTAGGCAATGGCCTTGGAAACTCGGGTTCCATAATTGGTATTGGTTCAACCGTAGGTGTGGTTTGAGCGGTACTTCGTGGGATTGTAATGTGCTCCTTTTCGACCATCACCTCGGGTTCTTTCTCGATTTCCTTCTCCGTAGAAGTACTTGGACGAGAGATTGGTTCCTTGAAAGTTTTACCACTTCGTGTAGCAACAACCTTCAATTCTCCCCTCGGGTTGTTAATGGTATCACTAGGAAGACCACCCGAGGAAGAGGGCTTACACATGATAGCTTCAAACATTTTAGCCATTCGGTCCTCAAATTTTGATTGCCTAGCATCCGCTTTCAATAACTCTTGCTTAATCTCATGTTGTCCTAATTCCATCTTTTGTTGGTTTTGTTGAAGACGTTGGACATTTCCTTCCATTTTATTTGCATGAGTTTTAAGTTCATTAGCAAGTTCATTTTTAAGCTCGTTTTTCAACTCGGATCTTAAGCTAATCATCTCACGTTGCATGTTATCAAATTTTGCATCATTTGCTTTTGCATAATCCAAAAATTCTCCTTGCAAATTTTTCGTGTGAGCATTTTGAAAACCTTGTGTAGTGTTTTGAAAATCACGGTTTTGGTTTTGATTAGAGATTTGTCCATTCCCACTTTGATAATTCCCTTTGTTGTAATTGCGTGTGTTGCCTTGGTAATTACCTTGGTTGTTGTTTCGATAATTA
The DNA here is from genome assembly GCA_025667525.1 of Glebionis coronaria. Lineage (NCBI taxonomy): Eukaryota > Viridiplantae > Streptophyta > Magnoliopsida > Asterales > Asteraceae > Glebionis > Glebionis coronaria. The sequence continues at coordinate 150,916 of JANFOE010001472.1, read as the reverse complement.
TTAACATTTTGGTTTGGTGGAGCTTGATTTTGGCGGGAACCTTGGCCGTTTTGGTTGTAAGTTCCCGTTGCTACGTAAGCACTCGAAGTGTTACCATCCGCGGTAATACACTCGGAAAGATCATGAGCTCCCCCACAAGATAAACAACTCTTAGCAACCGCTTTAACCGAAGCGGAATTGGAAGCTTCTTGAGCCTTCCAATGGGACATTAGATTAGCAAATCTATCAAAAAACCGATTTTCCTCATTAGCTTCATCATGTAAGGCGTTAATGCTACGAGACGATTGTGACGAAGATGACGAACCCATATTGGCAACACTCGGTGTGTTACGAGGGCTGTAAACCTTAGATCGATTTTCAATGATTTGTAAAGCCTCATTTGTAGTCTTGCACAAAAAATTACCCCCCGCGGCGGCATTCAAATAATATCGTTCATGATCATTAAGCCCATTATAAAAAGTATCAATTTGATGCAATTCCGAAAAATCATGGTGAGGACATTCATGTAACATCTCCTTAAATCGTTCCCATGCCATTGAAAAACTTTCATTGTTACGTTGCACAAATCGTGAAATCTCATTTTTTAAGTGTGTTGTTTTGGATGGTGGAAAAAACTTGTTCACAAACTTAGAAACGAGATCGGCCCATGTCAAAATCGAATTTGGCGGTTCTTTCTCGAGCCAAATTTTTGCGGGTCCATCCAACGAGTATGGAAACAACATCATCTTAATGGCGTCATGTGGAACATCCTTGAATTTGCTAGTAGCGGTGAGACGGTTGAAATTCCTAATGTGGTAATGCGGGTTGTCTTTCTCGTGACCTCGAAACTTGTTTGCTTGCAACATCGACATTAAACCCGTCTTAATCTCGAAATTCTCCGCAAGGATGGCGGGAATAACAATGGCCTCTCCAAAACCCTCGGTGGGTGCTTGTAGCAACTCCATCATAGTACGATTAGCCATGACGACTTCTTGTTCTACAATAGGTTCAACAATTGGAGGTTCTTCAACAATCAACGATCCTTGATTTGCTTGCTTTTGAAGACGTTTACGAGCTCGTTTAGCTTGATTACGAGTGATCATAAACTACACGAAGAATGGGAGGTGAGCAAAGAAGATTCTTTTTGGTTGTTTTGTGGATTTTCAATTTTTTTGTGTTTTTGATGATATTTAATTTTTTTGGATTTTGGTGTATCTTCGTAGACAACAATCTACAAAATCTCTCCTCGAATCAAACTCTTGATTAAAGAAGCCTCAAAGGAATGAAAACGATCACGTGGAGTGAACGCCTTCGAATGACTTTAGAACTTTGGTGAAAACCAAATTGTTCACGAGGGTTTAATCACAAAGAAAACAAGCAAAATATAGTATACGTAATAATACTTTGGGCGGCAAAACCCTCGATTAGCCTTCAATCTCAAAATACTCACAAGCAAGCGGGGAAACGAGGCGGCGCGAAGCACTTAAGAGCCTTTTTCCTTAGGGTATATTTTATAATACCCGCCTTATACCCACCTTATAGTTTGTATTTTTCAAAATCGAGCTTCACGAAAGTATTTATCTATTTTTGCCTTTTCTTTTTGTTTGAGATTCGAATACAATAATTAGGAGATCAAATCCCAATTAAGGTTGTGTTTTCACACTTTTGGAGATATTGTATATTGATTGTGATACTTAATACAATATATTAATAATATTTGTATAAGAAAAACCAAGAAAACCGATAATACGTGTTAAGGGAGTTCCACTTAACACAAATACTTATTTATGGATAATATCAAAAACAAAAATTTCCAAATTAAAGCACAACACACCTCCCCGGCAGCGGCGCCAAAAATGATTGTGGTAAAATACGACTTTTGTTTAGGAAAACAAAAGAACGTATATGAGCGGTAAGTATTAACGAGTGATTTAGGAAAACCACAAGTTATGACCCTATCACTTAAAAGAGAAGAGAAAAAGTTCGTTTCCCAAGGAGGTATATGTGTTGTGAATTAACTTGTGTTTATTTGAGATTAATATTGAGAAGAATGGGGATGAGAAGATGAAAAGACGGTTACGTTAAAATTAAACTATGACGTAAAAGACGTAAACGTAAAGCCGTAGAAAAAACTTCAAAAATTAAAAATTATCTAAAACCAAAAACAAAATCAATAATTAAAAAGACTAAAAACAAGTCTAAAATAATATAAATAAAGACAAAAATCCAACAAAGATATTTTAAAACCTTTTATTAATTAAATATTTAATTTTAAATGCTAATTAAAGCCCTAAAATTAAATACAACTAATAAAATACCCTAAAATATGATTTTGTTGGACAAATACTTAACTTATATTATTATGAGACTAAAAAGTAATTTTCTAAAAATTAAAAGCTATTAAAACTATTTTTAAAACTCTAAAAATGATAAAAATGATTAAAAACTTAAAATAATTATAAAAATAAATCTAAAAGCTATAAAAATATTCTAAAAATGGAAAGGGTCTTAATTATTGCTAAAGAACTTAAGAAAAATGAAAAAGAAATAAAAATAAAATTTTGATTTTTTAATAATTAAATAATAATAAAATAATGCTAAAAATAAAAAGTTACTAAAATTAATTCTAAAAATTTTATAAAAATCCTAAATAATATAACTAAGAGAAAAACACAAATTAGAGCTCCTAAAACCTTATTAATAATTTTATAAAAATCTTTAAAGTTTATGAAAAACCTTAAAATATTATAAAATTAAAAATTAAAGTTTATAAAACCAAAATTAGATGTAAACCTCAAAATATTTAATAAAAAGCTAAAAACTATTTTTCCTAAAAATTAAAAATCTTTTTTCTATTTTTTAATGATTTAATAAAAAACGTATAATAAATAAATCCTAGAAAATAATTAAATAAAAGGAAAAATATAAAAATAAGCTAGGAAAATCTATAATCCTATAATGGTCCTATGAAAAATGAAAATAAGCAAAAACGCTTAACAAATAAGCTGGAAAATTGATAAATAAGCTACGGCTTTTATTTAAGCAAACAAATGCAAAACTGGTTAACTAAATAACCTTTGCACCCTTAGTCAGTAAAAGACCCAAGGGCGCAACGGTTAAGTATGATGTGTGTGAGTGTGATGACCAGGGTTCGAGGCTGAGCAACCCTTTTTTGCACGTTTATTTTTTTATTTTTTTTTTACTTTTTCCAATCAATCCAGTGACCTTAACCAGCTTATAAAACTCAATCCCAATTCCTTTTAACTCTGATTTAAGCACAAAGAAGATCAAAATGTAACCAGTTGGGTTGTTTTTCTGATGAACAATGGTGAGTGCACAATTGAGCACTCTTGGAACCAAGAGGGGCTTGGTTTGAGCTTATTTGGTGGATGTGTTGTGGACAAAAGGCACCCTTGTGCTTATTTAAGCACAAGGAGTCAATAATAACAATAGATAAGCACTTAGCACACACCAAATGATCAAACAAAGCACACAAAGGCCAAGTCAAGTTGCTGATGCACAAATGAGCAGGACTGGGACTGTTTAAGCTTATTACATGCACTCTAGCCAACTTTAAAGACCCAAATTAAGCACACAAATTCTCAAACTGATATAAAAACCAAATCAATCCCTGAAATAACCTAGAACTTAACAGATTTCAAGATCTTAGCATTCAAATTCTTGAACACAAGCAAATTTGGGCATAAGCAGATTTTTAGCTATGTTTTCCTTTTTACTTACCAAACTTACTCCAAACTTGTTCCAAATTAACTTACTACTCACTAACACCCTATCTTAATCCTTATAAACCTATCTAACACCTCTTAAAAACTCAATCAAAGATTTATGTCCTGCTAAATCACTTAGCCAAACACCCTTTTAAAATCTGAAAACCAACTTTTAACAAATCAAAACCTTACAAACTAAATCAAAATTGATCCTATGATCATACAGTATGCATACAATCACAAATCAACTCAAATCCAGCAATATAACACACTGACAACACCAAATCAAACCAGATCATATAATTAGCTATTTTCTGAAAATTTCCAAAGGTAAAAGAACTTTTACCTTAGGGCTTTACATCCAAAGCCCTAGTGGTAGCATAACCACCTCCTTATGCACCCGGGTGCATGCAGATCTATAATCAACAACCTTCAATACCTGCTTAAATCAAAACAAAAGAAGAACACACAAAAACAAGCAATAATATATTTTTCTGATTTTTTTCTTTCTTTTTAAAACCTTCCAAAAACTTTTCAAACCTTCTTAATATGTTTTTATAACACTAAGTAACCAATAACATAAAACTTCTTAACACACAAACTTGAAACAGATTCTTCCAAAAATATTTCAATTTTCAGAAAACCTTAACTAAATTTTGAAACACAAAATCAGTTAACCAAATGACAAATGGAACTCAGAATCAAGCTTCACACTACACACAACTTTTAAAAACAATAAAAAGGTATTACACTTGATTAAATCAAAAACCAAACTTTTATTTCTTTAAAAAGGAATTACAAGTGTAAGCTTGAAAACTGGAACAAGGGGTCATCACAGGTTGATGCCTCCTTTTATACTAGTCATAGAACTATCTAGAATGCAAATAACAAAACCCTAATCAGTAGAAATTCTCCAAAATGCCCTTGACGTTTTTGAGGTATGAGTTGTCCAAATTTGATCTAAGCCGTTCCTTTTGGCGTTGTGAGTAAGCAATGAACCTCAGTGGTTGATTTGGGACACGTCATGATGCTTGGGGACCAAGGTGCGTTTTGATTGGTGGAGAGGGGAATTGGGGGTAGGGTCTACAGTGAGTGGGAGGAGAGTTTTGTGCGTGGGTTTAGTTTCTGCATGTGTGAATTACTCGTGTGCAAGGTTAATTAGTTTTTACCCAAGTATAAGTGGATGTAAAATCTGGGTGGGGGTGAAAGTGAATAGTTACTCCTTTGATCCGATTTTGGGGGAACAGGTAGTGTTAGGCGCGTTTTTGTGTTTAAATCTTTCAAAGTTAACACATTTGGTCCTTAACCTTCCTTTCTTTTGTCTTTTCTCTTTTAAAACCCATCAGCGCCCTTATAAGCTTGTATCAACTTTCACACTTTGTCATTTTTGGCACAAACTTTGACAAAAAGGTTTCAAAGGTAATTTTTGACATTTTTGAATATTTCAAGGGCTGTTCTTGGACAATGTTGATCTTCAAAGGTCTTCAATGTGTCTTTCACTTCATGAGGGACCATAATTGGCAATTTTGATTTTGTTGAGGGACTAATCTTGCCATTTCTTCAAAGTTGAAGGACCTTTTTGCAATTTTGACAAACTTAAGGGACCAAACTTGTAATTATCAATATACAAGGGTTTTAAGTGTCTTTTCTTCATTCTTGGAGGATCAATCTTGTTTTGTCTTCAAGTCTTCAAGGGTATTTGATGAAAATTCCATGATTAGGGCCCGGTTCATTGTACGGCTTCGTTTCTCGTGTTCGTTTTTCCTTGTATCTTGTGATCTTTTGTCTTTTTCACGATATCCATACCTAAAATACACAAGTAAACAAACACAAGCATATATATGGTATTTTATGACATTTTATGCATTTAAAGCCCGAAAAGAACGATGAGATCATGTATAAATGCCATCTCATCAAGCATGTGAGATGGATGTGAAAGGCATTGAAGTAAAGATAGCAACTACTTCAAAGTCTAACTTGGCTTTTGTGTCAGACGAGAACAGCGGTACTTACTTTCAAAATACCGCTAGTGGATCTAGCAGCGGTACTTACTTCACAAATACCGCTGGAGGACTTACAAGCAGTACTTACCCACAAAGTATTGAAAGCATTCCTATGATCTCTCAAAATCCACATGGAAGGTCTTCACCTTGTTTAGGGACAATGATGCCTTCTCATTCTTTGCTGGACAAGACAACAGGCCAAGATTAACTCTCAATGACTTGTTCCAAATGGATGATGCTGATGTTGAAGAGATGGATCTTAAATGGCAAGCTGCAATGGTGTCAGTAAGATCTAATAGGTTCTTCAAGAAGACTGGAAGAAAAATGACTGTTGATCTGATGAGCCATTGGGATATGATAAGTCTAAAGTTGAATGCTATAACTTTGGAAGGAATGGACACTTTGAAAGAGAATGCAATAGAGATAAAGCTGAAACAAGCAATCTGAAGTCCAAGAACAGCTATAGAACCAGTCCAAAAATAACTGAAAGCTTTCCAAGAGGAAATAGCATGAGTCCTAAAGGAACCAAAGCATTGGTTACTGTAGATGGAGTGGTGAATTAGGCAGAAGAGGAAGAAGAAGAAGAGCTTGGATTAATGGCTCTCTCTCATGAAGATACTGAGGTACACCCTTGTTCTAAAGATTGTATTCTTAAATTTAATAGTCTAAAAGTAGAACTAGAGGAACAGTATCAAAAGGTTAACACATGCACTGTAGAAGTATAGGCTTTCAAACAGGGTGTTTTTAAACTTGAGGATAATATAGTTTTGTACAAAAAGGCTCAACAAAACTATGAAGAGAAAATTAGGATTTTGACTCTTCAAATGAGGGAAAAAGATGTGGAAATAAAAGCTTTTGAAAGACAACTTTTAAAAATAAATACAGAAAATGAAGCTTTAAAAACCAGTCTTTGTAAAGAGAGGGAAGTGATTAGTCAATGGCAACAATCCTCTAAGGGATTGGGAAAATTGATTAATTCACAAATGGGGTATTATGATAAAACAGGCCTAGGATATATTGAGGATCAACCTGGGATAACCTTAACTAACAAGGACTTATCAAAAGGGATTTTGTGATAGTTCTGGTGAGGTAGATGATACACCTGAAAATGATAGATATGCTGAAGGAATGAAGGTAGTTCCTCCACCAGTATCTGGAATTTTCATGCCACCTTGTAATGATACTAGTATAGAGTTAGAAGAACCTAAGATTAATAATGTCTTTAAATATAGTACTGTGTCTCAAGAAAATACTGATGTGACCAAGAATATTGTTTGTCTACCTCTAATGAATAACTTTGTTTTTGAGGAATCTAAGACTAGTTCTGCTCCCAAGCAGGTAAAAACTCCTAGCAAGATACTGGAAAACAATAAACAACATACTAAAAACAAAAGTGCTGGGCTAGATTTTGAAAAAGTAAAGTCAAAACAACCTTTTGGGTCTTCTTTAATAAGAAAAGGATGTTATGTTTGTGGTAGTCTAAGTCATTTTATCAAAGACTGTACATTACATGAAGATAAAATTGTGAAACAGAAGGCTACACAAAGGGTCATGAAAAATAGTAATGAGAAAAATGCACAGGGTAATAGGAAACAGAAACTTAAAGATGACAAACCTAAGTTTGATCATGCAAGGGTAGTTAAACAGGTTAAAAATAATCCTACCAAAAGTTTTGTTCCTAGGGCAGTACTTATGAAGCAAGGACTTGTATCCTTAAAGTCTGGCAAACCAAGTACCGGCAAGCCAAAACCTACAAGTACTGATAGACCAAACTCAAGTACTGTTGGTTTAAAGTCTGTAACACCAATGTTCTCCAAGACTTCTAAGAAGGTTTTTGAAAAAGTTAAAGCACCTAGCAGTAAGGACAAGAACAAATCAGTACAAATGTGGGTTCCTAAAAGAGATATACCATGTGTTAAAGCAAGTACCGCTAAAGCAGTACTTAAGTCAAAGAAGTCAAAGCACATAGAGTCACCCTATGAATTTGACTACATAAATGAAACCATGAAGTATAAGAGTAAAAGTAGCATTACTGGGAATGCTTCAGTACAAACTCTTAAATGTGTGACAATCCGTCAATTTATGGTTAATATTTTATTCTCAGATATTATTTAAAAACATTATTTTAATGTTATAATATGAACTCACTTATTTTTGGGAAGTAATTTGGATTTACGTCTTGAAGTAGCGTCGACTACGTCTAAAACGGAGGATTCTACGTTACGTGCTTACGTTTACATACACCGTCTTTGGTGACAGTCCGACATTTCAGAAAATAAAGTTGTCCATGAATATTATTTTGGAGTTTTAAATTTGAGTTGGTTCATAAACTCACAAATTTACGAGAAGAGATTAGGACTTACGATTTTAATTTAACGTCCTTTACGACTAAACCGGAAACCCTAGGATTACGTATTTACGTTTTTGAACTCCATTTTTGATGAGACAATTTTTATTGGATTCGTTTTGTGACGTTGATTCATAATATATAAAAACGTTTTTCGTAAAACGACCTGAGGGCACGCAAATCGAGAAAACTAGAATCGAGGAATACCCGTAAGTTAGTGGGATGGGACAAGTTTTACACTTGCCCACCCCACACATGGGATGGCCAAGCTTACTCCACCACATCCTTTGAGGTGTCAAGTTGTAGCTACTACTACTACACTTGTCATTTTTAAGCTTAACTTGTAAGCTACTTCTTCCACCAAAACCACAAAACCACCTACACTAAACCATTTCCTCACTTTGTTACATGCAAAACTCACACACTCTCTCTCTCTACTCCTTATGAACATCTATCATTCATCAACAACACCACCATTGATCAAAAAAATCAACCATAAATCATATGTATAATTTACATATGATGAACACCCATTGAAAAGATGAAGATCGGAGGTGGTTATAACATGTGGAAAGGAGTTTCCATGGAGTTCCTAGACTGATCTTCATGAAGATATTCATCCATTTGAAGGACCCAAGAAGTTCATTTACCAAGTTGGAGATTTGATAAAAAGAACCAAGTCTTGTTCATCAAAAAAAACCTCATCTTTTCATCACTAATGGTGGTATAGAGATTGTTCTTCCTATCCTTTTGTTATTTTGATTATGTAATCTTGTATTTTCTTTATTTATGTATATGTATATGATGATGAATGATGATTAAAAATATTGTGTGGGGATTTGGTGTTCATAAACATGCTTAAAAAGATGAAAAATTATAAGAAACAAGGCTAAAATCTTGTTTAAATTGTTAGCTGTATAAAACAGTAAAGAATCATATGATGAACTGATAAAAATGGCATAGATTAATAGATATACATTAAGTAATATGTCTTGTACACATGTGAGAGTTGGCCATGCAATGGAATCAAAATAATGAGTGAGATATGATCAAAACAAGTTAGGTGATCTAATCTGAATAAGCAGTTTTGTAGGGACTGTTAAGGCAAGATGAACTCAAAATGGGCAGTAGCTATAACTAAGTTAAATGTAGCACATAATATGAAGAACATGTCACCCAAAAATGAGCTTCTAATTCATTATAGAACTCTAGATATGGTAAAAATGGTGAACATGAAGATAAAAATCAGATTTTTGGAATTAATGTTTATTATTATTATATAAGCACTCACATTTTAATGTATAAAATGTAAAATAAAAACCCACTAACTTATAAAACTTATTTATATAAATATATAAAAGTTTAATTAAATGGATAAATTATATAAATGGTGGTGAAATAATATTTATAAGTAATAAAAACTATAAACTTGATTTTTACGAATTTTTCGGCTATCGCCGTAAAATTAATGTTTTTCGCCAAATAAAACTTAGACGACCAAACCCGTCTAATGTAAAGTTTATAAAAGTCATATACTGATATATAAGTATCTAATACAAGTAAAAACCGATAAAACCCGAACTATAAGAAATACGGACATTTACGAGCTAATTAAGCATATTGGACTAATAATTGGACTAAATAAGATAAAAACTTGTAAAAAGAACTTATTGGGCTTAACCCATTTGGACCCAACATGGAAAGTATACATACTGATAATATAGGTATAAAAGGGATTAAAACAAGTTAAAAGAACTTATACCAAGCTTAATGGACTTAAAATAGGTAAATAGGTAAAACTAGAAAACTAGTATAAAAGTTATCGACACATAACACAAAAATGAGTAAATGAGAATATGTAAACCCACTTGATCATCATATATATAAAATCATCATATGTATACATAATTGTTATTTTTATAAAGTCATTAGACATGAGTCTAAAACGAGTATTATTTGTCTAGGTTTCCGTGATTGAAGCACGTACCGTACGTCTGAATTGCCGATAACCCGCCTTCCCATATCAACGTGAGTTCATAGCCTCGCACTCTTTTAAATGTTTTTATGAAATGTTTTATAAACCCGCGAGGGAGATAACATGTTAGTTTTTATAAAATAGGACACCATTTGTCCCGATTGTTTGTTTATTGATTTGGACCCGAATGATTGAATGACCCGATTGTATGACCCGATAAATGATTAAAGGACCCGATAGATGAAATTAAATGGATTATTAAAGTTAGGTTATGTCACTAAAAGTCCCATTAGCATGAATTGTGAACTACCGGGATTTGGTAGACGCTTGTGCATATAATAGTACTATTTGGGGACGATCACCCCAGTTCGCGCCTTGACGGTTGATCCCCGTCGTGCCACATTGATTGGTAAGCGAATTTATGTATGAGAAGATTTCCATAGCGTGACCTTTGTGACGACACGCTACTTTAGATGGGCAAATTGAGTATCGGGCTAGCTACCCGTTGTTGGTTTAGTAAGGTAACAATGTCATGCAGCTTATAATAATCCAGTTAACGAAATACTACTATATGCTCCGAATTACGATGTATTGCCTGACTAGCAATACAGGGTCATACTATTGATATTATGTTCGTGTTTTGGTTTTCATAACCATATTCATATAACGGTTTTTATTTAACTTTATACAACGTCGTAAGACGTATTGTATGATGTTTTTACGACATTGGCTCGTATAATGATTTTTAAGGCAAATGCCTATATTTTGATTTTGACAAGGATTTGTATTAAATGATTTTGGCTATTTTATGGCCTACTACATGGATTTGTACAAAATTATTTTCGGTAATAATTTTATACCGATGTTATATTAATGGATTTTATTAAACTCTATGAATTCACTCGGCGTTATCGCTGACCTTTTCTTTTAACATGTTTTATCTCAGGTACTTGAAGGTAATTCTCGGGAAGACAACAAGAATTCATGGCCCGCACTTAAATAACAATTTCCATTCAAATCTTTTGTAAAATTGTATGAAATGACCATGACTTGGGACCTATGTAACTTTGATATTTATGAATGGAAATGCTTTATTAATAAACGACGCGATTTTTATGCGTTGTCTATGATGTGAGTAATGTGCTATCCCGTAACACCAACTAGTCTTCCGCTGTATTGAGTTGTATAAATTTGGGGGTGTTACAGTTTGGTATCAAAGCTCTCGTTATAGAGAACGAAAGATTTTTAAAACCAAGGTTTTGAATAAAACATTTCAAAATCTTTTAACTATAAACATTTTTCTAAAAATGTCTAAAAATCTTTTGACTATAACGGTGCCGAAGAATTCCCGAGTTACCGACAAGGCCAAGACTGAGAAGTGTTATTTTAATATATATAACTTGGATTATATATATATGATGTAATTTTATTACATGATTGTTTGACAATTATTTTGATTTTTATACGAGGTATTTATACGACGTAGATTGTCACAAGTAACCCTAAATCCCCTAGTAAACTAATCGAAGCTATTCTCGTAGGAATTCTAGCTATCCTAGATCTAAACCAAGTTGTGGATATTTACGATCCCGACAAATGGTTGATATTCGTAGAAATGTAGATATTAGTTGATTGTGAAATTGAAAGAAGAATTGGCAAGATTAAATCTGATATCGATGTCATGACGATCTTTCCTTATAGAGTGGAGTTTGACAAAACGTTATCACCAGGAAAGATGTCATCTGATTCGTTGTCATCCAATTCTTAAATTGAAATCGAAAGGGTGAATGTTGCACTTGAGGCTGTTATTGGAACCATTACCCAAAAGCCTCATGCCACTAATACCTTTCCGAGAAGTCTAGTTGAATGATCAAGTCATTTCATATTAATGACTCATTTGATAATTGTTGTTGTAAGAGCTAATAGGATTGGAAATTAAGTGTTGATTCATATTGAGATCGTATTGCCTTTACAAGGCCGAAGAATAAGGTTGTAAGTATTGGAAAATGAGGTAGGATATCGAATTGAGTATAAAATTGGTTGAAACTTGAATAAAGTAAAATTTAACTCGTATGGAATATGAAATTAATAAGAGGAAGTCGTTAAGTTCTGTGATTGAATTATAAGGTTTTAATTGATTGTAGGTTCGTGTTAAGGGTTGTTCCTAGGCCATTGTCCACTGACGAGGATGCCCAGTGTCCAAGAAATAAATTGAAGAAATCTTCTGCTGAATTGGGACCGATGGATCTTTCGGGACATGTGGAACACCTAATGACTCTTGTAGATTAGTATTCATTGTGGTATCTTTTAAAAATAATCCCTAACTTAACTGAGATATCAGTTGATAGGATCAGTTCTGAGAATTGTATGACATAGTGACACGTAATGTGTTACGGTACAATTTTGACTTGTTTGTGATTAATGAAAAGACTACCTTTGATTGCTAAATTCTACATGTATCGATGTTATCTATCTTTTATTGCTTCATCCTAATGCTCGCATTGGTGATACAACCATTGAACAAGTACTCATATCGAATTGAGTTACGTTGTGAATTATTCTTTTTGAGTGCCATCGAGATCATGAACCTCATGATTATTTGGCTAAGCTCATTTCCTATTATATTGTAGTTAGTTCTTGGTGAACAACTTTTCATCACTTTTCTGCAGATCACTCATTGTTTTTATAAGATAAAACAATATCCCTTGATAAAGATTGAATTTTCATCACTGAAAGGATTATTTAAAGTGAGATTTATGAGTAATCATTATCAAAATGAGGTTGTTTATAAAGTACGTTGGAAAACTTAATTGTTTTCATAATAAAGAAAATCTTTGTAAATTTATTCTTGATTCTTATTTAAGAATTAAGCATGAAAATGTTTTTATTATAAACATGATGATAAGATTTTGACGAACTGAGTATTGCATCGTTAATCTTGAAATTGTATATAGTTGCGCGCCTACATACAATTTGGAATGGACCATGCAAGACTGATTAGTAGTCACCATAAAACTAATGAATAAACACTACATTTTCTTTGAAGATTGTGAAAGATTAAATTTTATGAGATCTGCAAGAAGTGTAAAATAAGGACATAATGTTAGGGACACCTACATATGTGCCTGTAGCATCTATTCTTCTGAGTTGAATTTACTCATCTATGGAGTTTGTCTTATTTGACAATTGATATTCCGTTCTTGTCCAATTCTCCCGTAGTGAGATTCTTAGGAAAAGTATTTGATTACCGAGTGTTGATACCCGACTGGATGTATCGACGATCTTATCATTTCTTTTGAATTGATTTCATTTGAATGACCTGGGTAACGATCCGAGGAGCTTTCGAATGCGTACTCGAATCATGAAAACATCAGATATATTCATATTCGTTAAATGTTTTCGTCTGTGTCAGATTTGAAATTCTCTCGCATAGATTATGCGTTGACCTTACTCTTTTAATAGTAGTTGTGTATCCTAATATCCCTGAATTTGTGAAGGATTATGAATTATTATTAGTCTTTTGAGAAGTTCACATCTTATCAACGGCAATGAAACTGAAAAGTTGATAGTGCCAGTAGAATGGATTGATTGATTATGACATGACGACATTGTCTTAATTGATGGGAACTCGAGTAGAATTCCCCTAAATGATAAGATGTTGATTATCAAAAGTGATCTAAATAATTCTTGATGGATGACCATATCCTGTATTAAGACTTGAAATATTACCGTGAATGGTTATGAACTAGTTATAGATATTGTAATCTAGAAGAACCTGATATGAATGTATTAAAAGATGTTTATGTTATTTGAAATCTTAGGAGGTATTTGTTAATAAATTACCTATACTTTTGCCATTAGGGCAAGTTGAAATTGGTATTGATTATATTTCCGGTGCTGCACTTGTGGCTTGTGCACTGTACGTCAGCACCATCTAAATTAAAGGAATTACCGTACAACTGAGAGAGTTGTCGGAGACAGATTTTATTATACCAAGCCTGTCATCCTGAAGAGCTATGGTGTTATCATTCTTTATATTTATAGATTACTGTGAATTGAGTAAATTGACAATCGAAAACGATATCCATAACTCGAAATGGAAGAATTGTTCGATCATTTACAAGGTTCTAGCAAAATTTGATCCATAGCATGGTTATCATCAACTTCGCATCTGCGAAAGAGATTATCTATTCCAATCACTACATCCGGTGCTTGTAATGAACATTATGAGTTCCACGTGATGTCGTTTGGATTGACCGATGCACATGTAGTATTCATAAATTTGGTGAATCACGTGTGTAGGCTGTAATTTGATAAATTCATGCTCGTGATCATTAAAGACCATTTAATTGTTTATAAGAATAAGAATGAGTTAATGATTATTTATAGATTGCCCTGAATTGGCCGAACAATAAAAACCTGTACCTTGAATAATTAACATGTGACTTAAGACTTAAACCTTTACATTATTTGACTATGTGATTAATAGATAATGGAATATAAATTGACTCTTCAAAAATTAAGAGCCCTTTTAAGACTTTGGATTATTACTAAAAATAAAGTGCAAATATGTTTTGACAAATGTTTTAACAAAGAACTTTTGAGGGATTATTCCCTTATACACCAATCATTTAACTAAACTCCTGTTTAGGGGTAAATGATTGTGTATACCTCAAGACAACTTAAGAAGGATTGAGGAAATCATTTAAACCATGACTTGAAATTTGAAACGATACATTTTGCTTTTCGAACTAAGAAAACTTTGACCAAAGTATAAACAAATGTTTTTCGAACATTTACGAAATCTTATTAAATATTTTCGATAAATCAACAAAAATCTTGTTAATTAAATTCAAATTATTTTTGAATATTTTATATAATTGGTCGAACTAAGAAATTTAAATTTTTTTACGTTTACGTTTCATAAAAATTTAATAATTATTATTTAATTAATTGTAATAATTATCGACGCTTTAAACGCCGGATTGAGAAAAACTGATAAAAATGATAGATAAGACGAAACTGAAACTTAGAAAATATGAAGAAAGGTGAATGTAATTACTGACGCATAATATAGAAAGAATATCTGAGTGAATTATGGATATGATAATTATATCGTCATGAGAAGTGAATATAGATACCGACGCATTATGTACAAAAGATAAAGAACCAGTTAGGACATGTTCCTTAATAATGAAGGTGCAAAATAATTTGCCAAACAATATAAAAATAAGCAATGTTTGTAAAAAAAAAGGGATAATATAGATAATATAATAAAAAGAGGTTTCACGGCTAATGTGAACCACTAAAATTTAGAAGTCGATGGCGTTAAATGATTTAAAAGTCCATTTGTGATTGTCTAAATATGGAGGATTGTGAGATATAGTTATGTTGGAATTTGTAAGTATAAGTATTCTATTTATGTCATTTCTGACTAAAAGTATCTTTGTTTGAAGAAGTTGTACTGATGATAATTTATGAAGGCAGACATCGCCTCATACATTAGTAAACGTCTAGATATTGCAAAGGTCATCATCTGAATTTGATTCGATTTGGGTCGTCGTCGACAGACTGACCAAATCTACTAATATCATTCCCGTTAATGATAAATGAAAGAGTTATGTAAGCATAGTGTGCCTGTATCGAACATCTTTATCAAGATCCTCGCTTCGCATCGAATTTCTAGAGATTTGCTCAGAAATCATTGAGAACGAACCTTGATGAGAGTACTATATACCACCCCAAATCGAAGGGACGAGGTAAAGTAATGATACAAAGTAATATAAGTGCTGTTTTATGTTTGAATGATTGACCTTTGGTAATAGACCGTATAATCGCTTTCCTTTGGAAGGATTATCAGTGATAATCATCGTATTAGGATCGAGATCGAATCTTGTTAGGATCTAAATATTAGAGCATCTGTAAACAGGAGTTGAGATGAAGACACCCGACATACACCCATTGTGAGTTGGACATGTCTTTTAGGTTTAAGGTTTCCTATGATGGCAAACCTAACCTTGCAAAATACCTGACCCGCGAGATCTGAAATGATTATTGAAATTAGGATCTGATTATTGACTGCCGGTAGTGGGCAAGAGGTTATGTGAATATGAAATGTAGATCTTGAAGTGCCAAATGGGTAGCGAAGTTATGCCACAATTTTAACCTTGGAATAAATGAATTCATGATCTGACAAATCATGGGATATAAGTCCCCGTTGTATGGGACCATTGAGATGATGTAAGAAGATTGGTTTGAAAGGCATACAAGCTGGATCTACCCTAGGACTTCAAGAACTGCGTAAATTATGTTTCGTAAATCGAACTTGATGGAATATCTATCAAGTGAAAATCTGATTGTTCTTAGTAAAGCTTAGATCGGCGAAAAGTTGCATTCATCAAAAACCCGTGAACATCATGGATAGAGAAAGTAAGTCAACATTAAGCCTGATCTTATTCTCGTAGTTATGTTTGATGAAACTCGCGTATTGTAATGAATTGCACTTGTGAGAAAGGACCGAATATGGAGGAAATACCCACATGGCTTTAACTCTATAAGAAGCGAGTAGTAAGGTAAGATGATCTTTGAGGACAAAGATCCTGTTTAGGGGTAAATGCTGTGACAATCCGTCAATTTATGGTTAATATTTTATTCTCAGATATTATTTAAAAACATTATTTTAGTGTTATAATATGAACTCACTTATTTTTGGGAAGTAATTTGGATTTACGTCTTGAAGTAGCGTCGACTACGTCTAAAACGGAGGATTCTACATTACGTGCTTACGTTTACATACACCGTCTTTGGTGACAGTCCGACATTTCAGAAAATAAAGTTGTCCATGAATATTATTTTGGAGTTTTAAATTTGAGTTGGTTCATAAACTCACAAATTTACGAGAAGAGATTAGGACTTACGATTTTAATTTAACGTCCTTTACGACTAAACCGGAAACCCTAGGATTACGTATTTACGTTTTTGAACTCCATTTTTGATGAGACAATTTTTATTGGATTCGTTTTGTGACGTTGATTCATAATATATAAAAACGTTTTTCGTAAAACGACCTGAGGGCACGTAAATCGAGAAAACTAGAATCGAGGAATACCCGTAAATTAGTGGGATGGGACAAGTTTTACACTTGCCCACCCCACACATGGGATGGCCAAGCTTACTCCACCACATCCTTTGAGGTGTCAAGTTGTAGCTACTACTACTACACTTGTCATTTTTAAGCTTAACTTGTAAGCTACTTCTTCCACCAAAACCACAAAACCACCTACACTAAACCATTTCTCACTTTGTTACATGTAAAACTCACACACTCTCTCTCTCTACTCCTTATGAACGTCTATCATTCATCAACAACACCACCATTGATCAAAAAAATCAACCATAAATCATATGTATAATTTACATATGATGAACACCCATTGAAAAGATGAAGATTGGAGGTGGTTATAACATGTGGAAAGGAGTTTCCATGGAGTTCCTAGACTGATCTTCATGAAGATATTCATCCATTTGAAGGACCCAAGAAGTGCATTTACCAAGTTGGAGATTTGATAAAAAGAACCAAGTCTTGTTCATCAAAAAACCTCATCTTTTCATCACTAATGGTGGTATAGAGATTGTTCTTCCTATCCTTTTGTTATTTTGATTATGTAATCTTGTATTTTCTTTATTTATGTATATGTATATGATTATGAATGATGATTAAAAATATTGTGTGGGGATTTGGTGTTCATAAACATGCTTAAAAAGATGAAAAATTATAAGAAACAAGGCTAAAATCTTGTTTAAATTGTTGGCTGTATAAAACAGTAAAGAATCATATGATGAACTGATAAAAATGGCATAGATTAATATATATACATTAAGTAATATGTCTTGTACACATGTGAGAGTTGGCCATGCAATGGAATCAAAATAATGAGGGAGATATGATCAAAACAAGTTAGGTGATCTAATCTGAATAAGCAGTTTTGTAGGGACTGTTAAGGCAAGATGAACTCAAAATGGGCAGTGGCTATAACTAAGTTAAATGTAGCACATAATATGAAGAACATGTCACCCAAAAATGAGATTCTAATTCATTATACAACTCTAGATATGGTAAAAATGGTGAACATGAAGATAAAAATCAGATTTTTGGAATTAATGTTTATTATTATTATATAAGCACTCACATTTTAATGTATAAAATGTAAAATAAAAACCCACTAACTTATAAAACTTATTTATATAAATATATAAAAGTTTAATTAAATGGATAAATTATATAAATGGTGGTGAAATAATATTTATAAGTAATAAAAACTATAAACTTGATTTTTACGAATTTTTCGGCTATCGCCGTAAAATTAATGTTTTTCGCCAAATAAAACTTAGACGACCAAACCCGTCTAATGTAAAGTTTATAAAAGTCATATACTGATATATAAGTGTCTAATACAAGTAAAAACCGATAAAACCCGAACTATAAGAAATACGGACATTTACGAGCTAATTAAGCATATTGGACTAATAATTGGACTAAATAAGATAAAAACTTGTAAAAAGAACTTATTGGGCTTAACCCATTTGGGCCCAACATGGAAAGTATACATACTGATAATATAGGTATAAAAGGGATTAAAACAAGTTAAAAGAACTTATACCAAGCTTAATGGACTTAAAATAGGTAAATAGGTAAAACTAGAAAACTAGTATAAAAGTTATCGACACATAACACAAAAATGAGTAAATGAGAATATGTAAACCCACTTGATCATCATATATATAAAATCATCATATGTATACATAATTGTTATTTTTATAAAGTCATTAGACATGAGTCTAAAACGAGTATTATTTGTCTAGGTTTCCGTGATTGAAGCACGTACCGTACGTCTGAATTGCCGATAACCCGCCTTCCCATATCAACGTGAGTTCATAGCCTCGCACTCTTTTAAATGTTTTTATGAAATGTTTTATAAACCCGCGAGGGAGATAACATGTTAGTTTTTATAAAATAGGACACCATTTGTCCCGATTGTTTGTTTATTGATTTGGACCCGAATGATTGAATGACCCGATTGTATGACCCGATAAATGATTAAAGGACCCGATAGATGAAATTAAATGGATTATTAAAGTTAGGTTATGTCACTAAAAGTCCCATTAGCATGAACTGTGAACTACCGGGATTTGGTAGACGCTTGTGCATATAATAGTACTATTTGGGGACGATCACCCCAGTTCGCGCCTTGACGGTTGATCCCCGTCGTGCCACATTGATTGGTAAGCGAATTTATGTATGAGAAGATTTCCATAGCGTGACCTTTGTGACGACACGCTACTTTAGATGGGCAAATTGAGTATCGGGCTAGCTACCCGTTGTTGGTTTAGTAAGGTAACAATGTCATGCAGCTTATAATAATCCAGTTAACGAAATACTACTATATGCTCCGAATTACGATGTATTGCCTAACTAGCAATACAGGGTCATACTATTGATATTATGTTCGTGTTTTGGTTTTCATAACCATATTCATATAACGGTTTTTATTTAACTTTATACAACGTCGTAAGACGTATTGTATGATGTTTTTACGACATTGGCTCGTATAATGATTTTTAAGGCAAATGCCTATATTATGATTTTGACAAGGATTTGTATTAAATGATTTTGGCTAGTTTATGGCCTACTACATGGATTTGTACAAAATGATTTTCGGTAATAATTTTATACCGATGTTATATTAATGGATTTTATTAAACTCTATGAATTCACTCGGCGTTATCGCTGACCTTTTCTTTTAACATGTTTTATCTCAGGTACTTGAAGGTAATTCTCGGGAAGACAACAAGAATTCATGGCCCGCACTTAAATAACAATTTCCATTCAAATCTTTTGTAAAATTGTATGAAATGACCATGACTTGGGACCTATGTAACTTTGATATTTATGAATGGAAATGCTTTATTAATAAACGACGCGATTTTTATGCGTTGTCTATGATGTGAGTAATGTGCTATCCCGTAACACCAACTAGTCTTCCGCTGTATTGAGTTGTATAAATTTGGGGGTGTTACAAAATGTGTAGGTCCCACAAGATCCGAGCCAAATGTGGCTTGGGTCCCTGTTAAAAACTAATAAGTTTTATTTGTGTGCAGGGGCATCTCATTGATGAATTAAAAGATAAAGGAATTGTTGATAGTAGATGCTCAAGACACATGACAGGGAACAAAGATTTTCTTGCTGAATTTGAAGAATTCAGAGGAGGTCCAGTAGCCTTTGGGGGTAGCAAAGGTAGAATCACTGGCAAAGGGAAAATCAACACAGGAAAGTTGGAATTTGAAGATGTCTTCTTTGTGAAAGAATGAATGAGTTCAATCTCTTTTCAGTATCACAAATGTGTGATAAGAAGAACAAGGTGCTATTCATAGACAAAGACTGCTTGGTGTTGTCTAAAGACTTTGAGATGCCTAAGGAATCTCAAATACTGCTTAAAGTACCCAGGCAAGAAAATATGTACACCTTTAATCTTCATACTATTACTCCAACAGGTGGTATTACATGTTTGCTAGCTAAGACTTCTTTAGATGAGTCAAATCTATGGCATAGAAGATTAGGTCATGTGAATTTTAAGAATCTTAATAGATTGGTAAAAAGGAATTTGGTTAGAGGTTTACCTAACAAATCTTTTCAAAATGATTTCACATGTGTTGCTTGACAAAAAGGAAAACAACATAGAGCCTCTTGTAAGACCAAGACTGTAAATACTGTGACAAAACCTTTGCATCTCTTGCATATGGATTTATTTGGTCCAGCTTCTATAAGAAGCATTATCCATAAGACATTTTGTCTAGTCATAACTGATGATTATAGTATATTCAGATGGGTTTTCTTTTTAGCCCCTAAAAGTGAAACAAGTGTATTACTAAAGGATTTTATCACTTTAGTTGAAAAGCAGATCACTAAACAGGTTTTAATCATTAGGACTGATAATGGAACAGAATTTAAGAATGCTGATTTTGATGAATTCTGTAGGTCTAAAGGAATTAAGAGGCAATTTAGTAATCCTAGAACTCCTCAACAGAATGGAGTAGCTGAAAGGAAGAATAGGACATTAACTGAGGCTGCTAGAACTATGTTGGCTGATTCACTTTTGCCAAATACCTTTGGGCTGAAGCAATCAATACTGCATGTTATGTGTTAAATAGAGTTCAAGTAACTAAACCTCAAAACAAAACACCTTATGAACTTTTGACTAATGTAAAGCCTAACATAAGTCATTTAAAACCTTTTGGGTGTCATGTGTCCATACTAAATACTCTTGATTACTTAGGAAAGTTTGATGGAAAGTCTGATCCATGATATCTTGTAGGATATTCATTGCAAAGTAAAGCATATAGGGTTTACAATTTGGCAACTAAGAAAGTTGAAGAAAATGCTCATGTCAATTTCTTAGAAAATAAACCCAATGTTCCAGGAATAGGTTATGCTTGGATGTTTGATTTAGATTATCTAACTAACTCCATGGATTACTACTCTTTGCAAAAAGATTGTCAAACTAACAATGCAGGTGAGGAGTCAAGTTCAATTAATACAAGTACTCAAGAAGATGTTTCTTCATCTAATGAAGATGTTCACATCTATGTGCCAAATATGGCTACTGTTACTCCCATGTCTGCAACTCCCAAGAAGCAAACCTTGCCATCAAATGATGATCAAGCCTCCCAGGAACTTCAGAGGCTTCAAGATCAAGAAAAGAATGCTACATCTGCTAATAAGCATTCAGGAGAAGAATATTTTGAGTCACAACACTCAGCAGTACATACTATACCTAGCGGTACTTCATCTGCACGTACTGCTAAGTCAAAATCTGCTAGATCTGCTGACTCACTAGAAGAGATTTTACAAGCATTGGACGATGAAGACTTATATGCCAGTCCAGTTGAAGGAATCTTCTCCAAAGCTTCCTATGATGAGCAGGGTGCAGTAACTGATTTCAACAATTTGGAAACTGAAATTCCAGTCAGTTCTATTCCCACTCATAAAGTCAACAACAACCATCCTGCTACTCAGATTATTGGTGATCCAAAATCTGCTGTACAAACCAGAAGACAACTACAAACCAATATTGAAACTCATGCACTAGTGAGTTATGTCAAACACCAGCAGAGAACAAATCATAAAGATACTCAGCATTGTTTGTTTGCCTGTTTCTTATCTCAAGTAGAGCCCAAAAATATCTCTCAGGCTCTTGATGAAGAAAGTTGGGTAGAAGCCATGCAAGAAGAATTAACACAATTTGAGCTACAAAAGGTTTGGATTCTTGTGGATCTTCCCTCAGGAAAAAGAGTAATTGGTACAAGATGGGTGATACAAGCGTTTTGATTGGGTTTAGAATTAATCTCGGTATCTCCTCGAATTGATCACAGCTAAAAGTGGAATGATTTGTTCTTGGTGACAAATAGTGGGTTTGGTTTTCTATTCTACTAAAAAGGTCACTGCGTAAGGTAATTAAAAGTAAACTAGAAGCAATTAATTAACAAAAATAAAACTTGAATTGAAATTTAAATAAAACAGTAACGTGAAAATAACCTTAAAAATGCTCTATCCGGAATATTGAAGCTATGCGGAATAATCATGCCATTCGGAATATACGGCTACTCGGAATAATAAGGCTATGTTGAATAATGAGGTCTATGCGGAATATTTGACAATCTGGAATAGTAGGCTATTCGGAATAAGGATTGCTATGCGGAATAATTGCTCTATGCTGAATATTTTGACTATGCGGAATAAAGTGCAATTCGGAATGAAAGGGTTACTCAGAATAAAAAGACCATGTGGAATAACTTGTTCTATGCGGAATATTTAGGCTATTCGGAAAAAGGCTATGCTGAATAAAAGTCCTATGCGGAATAATCGGGCCTATTCTGAATAAATTGGTTATGCTCAATATTAGAACTATGCGGAATATTAAAGACCATTCTGAATAATGGACACTATCCGGAATATACAAATATTCCCAATAGAAGAAAAAGTAAGCAGTCCAATGCGGAATAACTGGGTACCAAGAACAGTAAACAGCAAGAACAGGGGAACACGATTTAATCAAAAATCGACCAAGTTTTTAACCAAATCTTGAACAAAACTAATCACAAATCATCTACTAGTCATAAACAACAAATCCCAATCATAAAAACATAAAACCCATTAACTTTTGAAGATCAAAATCAACCAAACAAGAACTTAAGAACTTTGAATAAAAAAATGAAGATGAACAAGATGATAGAAAGATTAAATGAAAACTTGTATTGATGATTAAGATTCAACGAACAAAATGGAAGGATTAAACTTACAAGATTCAAGAAGAAATCAAAGAAAATGAAAACCACTCCTTAAGGGAGATGGTTCTTCCTACGAACTAGGAGAAAAATGTAACTGAAAAACTAAAAAACTCGTCCAAATGTGTGAGGGGTTTTCCTTATATAGGCTAGTGGTTGGTTGGTGAAGTGGGCTTTCTTCCTCTCTTCTTGTCTTCTCGTCTTTTCAGAAAAGTTGACGTTTTCGATTCTGATTCGGGATTTGTCGACGATTAAATTCAACTCTTCTTTTAATTTCTTCGTTTAATAGACTTTAGTTTCTTCGACATTTGTAAATCTTCCATCTTTGGTCCTTTTCTTCGATAAATCTTCAAATAGGCCCATTGACTTCCAATCTTTTGCATTTCTTGGACAATAGACTTCGTCTTGAGTCTTTTTCCTTGATAAAACCCGTGCAATCCCATGTTTTCTTCAATATTCATCCGGTTGGCTCCGAAAACATAATAAACACAAAAACCACGCATAATTCCAAACAAATGATATTAAAAACGCGTTTTGGTCTTGTTTTAGTAAGAAATAAGTGGTAAAAGGATGGGTGTTTTCACACCTATCAAATATCCTACACTTAACCATTGTCATGCCCTCATGCAATGCTTAGTGATAAAGCAAATTTACATTTTTCTCATAATCAATCAACCTTGGCCTTATTAAAATAATACTAAACAAAAAATTAAAGTACTAAGAGAAATTAAAACTTTAAAGCAAACAAAAGGATAGAAAACCATTTTCACTTGAAAATAGCTATATGGGAATAACTTGCAAAGAGATCAAGGACTTACATTAGGGCTTTGGTGCTGCGAAGATTTATCACCCTCAAGTTTCACGTTCCCCAAACTAAGCTTAAAAACGAGATCATTGTTATTATAAGTTAGCAAATCAAACACTTACACACATGGCTTAATTAAATGCTTAAACTCCCTTATTCCTAGAGGTATCTCTTATATTTTATTTTGTCTTAGAATGATCATGAAGATGCATTTTTGGACTTATTTCGATAGTTTGTTAAGGTTGAAAGCAAAGTAGGACGATTTGATCAATAGTTAGCTAAAGGACAAAATCTCTTAAAACTGCTTCTCGGGATATCAAAAAGTTCATATCTTGGCATAACTCGGTTCACGATTTGAGACCTTTCTCGGGCCGATATTTGGCATGTACTTCATACTTCATATCTTCGAGAGACGTTCTTGAGATAATGGTCTTCTCTTCGTAATAGAGTTTCTTCACTTGGAGACTTTTGAGGGGTACTCCAACTTTTGTTGACCACGACTTCATGATTATTTCTTCAATCTCTAATTGGGATTTTGAGATACAACGATCCGCCTCCTTTTCGGACTTGGATCTATTTATCCTCATACCTTGTTAGGGTCTTTTCGGATAGACTTCTCCATGACTTTTGGGGAGTATTTTGCTTTTCGTCGTGAGTCTTGATCCTTCATATTGATTTTGGGAATAATGCTTTTCACATCACCTTGGATCTTTGGCAATAAAATGGAATCCTCATGCCTTGTTAGGGCCTTTTCGGACTCGCCAATCTTCGCGCCCCGCTTAATAAGTTATGCCTTGGCTATGAACTCTTATCATTACCGAGCAACTTTTAAACGATCTTGGGCTAGAAGCTAAGTAACCTTTCAAATCGTACGACCTTACTTATTGCAGATAAATTATTAGCAAGTGATGGGAGAATAGGCAAATAATCACACCAAGTGAGCTTGTGCAAGAATACCGACTTATAATTGACTCTATCATTTCTCGTCCTCCACAATTTAAAATCTCAAGTAATGAGACTCGTGGATGCTTAGCCTAATAAACCAATTAAGGTCTACATGGTTAAGGATACTAGCTAGAATAAACTTGGATAAGTCTATTCGGGTTGAGTCAAAATAATCGCAATGGGCCTAATATGTCAAAGACTTCTAAACTAGCTACATCACTTATTAATATTTTTGACTTTATTGCGGGATATATACATATGAAAGCAACGATAAAAATTTAAAAATTACGACTAAATGGCCAAAGTTAATAAAAAATTTGAAAAATGTTGAAAAATATGATTTTCCGGTTAAATGAAGGCATTTTCATGGAAAAGTCCACTTAAAACTTCGATAGAATTCCCCCTACACTTAAGATAAACATTGTACTCAATGTTTAAGCATGTGGGAAAAGTCTCCCCTACACTTATGACATTGTGCACGTTGGTTAAATCAAGTTAAGGAAGAGACGACTAAAGTGATCAATTTCAAATGTGAGTATGAAGAGAATTGAATCATGATAGTTGAGAGATAGAACCAGATTTCGGATAACACGGGAGCACGGTTCTTCAAAGGTTCCAAAAGTGCATTTATCCCTGTAATCACATCACCACACAAACACAAAGAACCTATAGAGGTCCCCCTACACTTAGGAGGTTAAAACAGAAAAGGATAGATACTCGGGCTGCCTCCCGAGGAGCGCTTGTTTTTGATAACCGAGCCACGAGCCTGACTCGACCCAAAATTAGTTCATGGGGAACGTGGTGAAGGATGGAATCATCTCCTGAGAGATGTCCTCACCAAAGTACAACTTCACTCGTTGGCCATTCACCTTAAAATTAGGTCCATTAGGTTGAGCGAGCTCGAGAGTACCATATGGAAAAATTTCGGCAATGGTGAATGGGCCGGACCAACGAGATTTCAGCTTGCCCGAAAAGATTTTCAACCGAGAGTTAAAGAGTAACACTTTGTCTCCAACTTGGAACTCTCGGTTTTTAATCTTAGAATCGTGAATGAGCTTAGTCTTTTCCTTATAGATCAAAGAATTTTCATAAGCCTCGTTACGGAGTTCATTGAGCTCATTGAGTTGGATCTTGCGTAGGTCACCGGCTTTGTTGATATCAAAATTAGCCCACTTCAAGGCCCAGTAAGCCTTGTGCTCCAACTCAATGGGAAGGTGGCACACTTTCCCGTACACGAGACGATATGGTGTGCAACCAATCGGAGTCTTGTATGCGGTACGGAAAGCCCACAAAGCATCATCAAGTTTATCACCCCATCAGGCACGATGCTCTCCCACGGTTCTTTCAAGAATTCGCTTTAATCCTCGGTTGGATATTTCAGCCTGGCCATTAGTTTGTGGGTGGTAAGCGATGGAAAGACGATGATTGACACCATACTTAGCCATGACTCTTGCGAATTGGTCATTGCAAAAATGAGTCCCGCGATCACTAATAATGGCACGAGGCACACCGAATCTAGCGAATAGCGATTTCAAAAAGTTACAAACCACCCTTGAGTCATTAGTGGGTAAAGCTTTGGCTTCAACCCACTTGGAAACATAGTCAACGGCTACAAGGATGTATTTGTTTCCTTTAGATGAACGGAATGGCCCCATAAAGTCGATACCCCAAACATCAAAGATTTCACACTCTTGAATGAAATTCTGAGGCATCTCGTCTTTATGTGTGATCTTGCCTTGTTTTTGGCAAGCATCACAACGTTTAACCATCTCGTGAGCGTCACGATAGATGGTGGGCCAATAAAATCCTGAGTCAAACACTTTTTTGGCGGTGTAGTTGGGACCAAAGTGACCACCGGTGGGTCCTTTGTGGCAAGCGTCAAGGATTTCTAAAGCTGTCGGTCCATCAACACATCGGCGAATAATCAAATCAGCACATTGTTTGAAAAGATACGGGTCATCCCAAAAGTAAGTCTTGATGTCTTTGAAGAACTTCTTCTTTTGTTGGGATGTTAACCCGTCAACGAGAATTCCACCCGCCAAGTAGTTTGCAATGTCCGCAAACCACGGGGTTTCATCAGAAGTCGAGTTGATAGACATTAAGGTCTCCAGGGGAAAAGAATCATTGATTTCTTTGTTCTAATGATCCCCTTGGTAAGGATCCTCAAGTCTACTGAGATGATCCGCGGCTAGGTTTTCAGCTCCTTTTTTATCGCGAATTTCGATTTTAAATTCTTGGAGTAGCAAAACCCAGCGGAGAAGTCTTGGTTTGGAATCTTGTTTAGTTAACAAGTACTTCAACGCGGAATGATTGGTATACACGATGGTGGTAGAAAGGACAAGATAGGGGCGGAACTTTTCAAAGGCATAGACAACAGCTAAAAGCTCTTTTTCGGTTGTCGTGTAATGCAATTGGGCCCCCGTCATTGTCTTGCTAGCGTAATGGATTGGTTGGAAGTGTTTGTTCACTCTTTGGCCCAAAACCGCTCCAATAGCAAAGTCACTAGCATCGCACATCAACTCGAAAGGCAGCTCCCAATTAGGGGTAACCAAGACGGGTGCCTTAGTTAGCTTATCCTTAAGCAAGTTGAAGGCTTCAATACACTCGTTAGAAAAGATAAAAGGAGTATCTTTTTCCAAGAGGTGGGTCATCGGGCGAGCAATTTGAGAAAAATCTTTGATAAAGCGACGGTAGAAGCCCGCATGACCCAGGAAACTTCTCACACCCTTCATGGTTGAAGGTGGAGGCAACTTAGCGATAACATCGACTTTAGAACGGTCCACTTCAAGACCGGCTTTGGAGATCTTGTGTCCTAGCACGATGCCCTCTTTTACCATAAAATGGCATTTTTCCCAATTAAGAACAAGGTGAGTGTCTTCACACCGCTTAAGCATTCGTTCTAAATTGGCAAGGCAAGCAGAGAAAGAATCGCCATAAACCGAGAAATCATCCATGAATACTTCCATAGTGTCTTCCACCATGTCATGGAATATAGCCATCATACACCTTTGGAACGTCCCAGGATTATTGCATAAACCAAAAGGCATGCGTTTGTAAGCAAATGTTCCGTAGGGACAAGTGAATGTGGTCTTTTCTTGGTCTTTGGGATCGATGGCAATTTGAAAATACCCGGAGAAACTGTCTAAGAAGCAGTAATAGTCATTACCAGCTAGACGCTCGAGCATTTGATCCATGAAAGGAAGAGGGAAGTGATCTTTTCTCGTGGCATCATTGAGCTTGCGATAGTCGATACAAACTCTCCACCCAGTAACGAGACGAGTGGGAATCAACTCGTTGTGTTCATTGGAAACAACATTATTCCGCCCTTCTTGGGCACACAATGGACGGGACTTACCCATGGCGAATCTGAAATAGGGTAAATCAAGCCAGCATCTAGAAGTTTGATAACCTCTTGTTTGATGACGTCATGAATACGAGGATTAACCCTTCTTTGGCTCTGGATTGCGGGTTTAAAGTCATCTTCCATGAGAATCTTGTGAGTACAAAAGTTCAGATCAATTCCGCGGATATCGGAAATTTTCCAAGCAATTGCCTTCTTATGATCTTTAAGCACGGCGATAAGGCGAGATTTCTCTTCTTCTTTCAAGTCCTTAGCAATGATGATGGGCGACTTCTTCTTATCTTCAAGGAACACGTACTCGAGATGGGGTGGTAACTCCTTAAGTTCTAAATCCGGAGGATTTTCGATGGGATACGTTTTCAAAGTCGGAGCATCGATAGCAATAACCGTGGGAGATGGTGGAGAAATATTGTCTTCTTTAAGAATGTTCTCAATGAGTCGAAGATCTTCATCCCAATCAGTGGTAGAATCGTCATTAGCTAAGTTCACATCTCCCATGGTGGCTTCCAAATCTTTCCAAAGGAAATCACTTTCTCCAAATAGAGATAGTGATGAATCAATAGAGGAAACGGTCTCAACATTGGGAAGAGAGGTAGGAATACTTTTACAAGCATCTTTGAAGTGTTCTCCACAAGCCTCATCAAGAACGTCAATACAATTAACACTCTCGAATGAATAAGGTTGTTTAGAAAGCTTTCCCATGTTGAAAACGATTTTATCGTCACCCACTCTCATGATAAGCTCACCAGCTTCGACATCGATGAGAGTGCGACCGGTCCTCAAGAATGGACGACCCACGATCAATGGCACACGAGGGTCCATGTCGTAGTCAAAGAAAACGGAATCAGCAGGAAAAGTGAATTTGTCGACTCCTACAAAGACGTCTTCGGCTATCCCCACTGGATAAGCAACCGTACGGTTAGCTAATTCCAAAGTCATTTTGGTGGGGACTAGCTCAGGGAGAGATAATTGCTTCCAAATGCTTAAGGGCATTAAGTTAATACTGGCACCTAGATCGGCTAGGGCCATGCAATTCTCTACTCCCGGGAAGTTGCAAGGGATTAAGAAACGACCCGGATCACCAAGCTTGGTTGGCAATTTCCTTAAGAGCACTGCAGAGCAATTCTCATTAAGTTGGGTGTTAGCAATATCAAGAAGCTTCTCCTTGTTACTAAGAAGATCTTTGAACATTTTCGCGTATTTGGGCATGTGAGCGAGAGCCTCAGCGAAGGAGATGTTGAAATTCAATTGTTTAAATATTTTAAGAAAGTTCGAAACCTGAATATCATCCCTGCTTTTGAGCTTCTCTTTCCTCAACCTTGATGGATAAGGTATATCGGAAGAAGAGAAGGCTTTGGGAGAATAGGATCACTCACATCCTTGGGTGGAGGAGGGGTAGAAGTAAGAGGTGGAGAAATTGGGGAAGGAGAAGGATGAGGAATAGAAGCAGGTGACTCGTTTTCCTAGTCACAATCACCGGTGGAGGTATATGAAGCTCGGGTTCCTTGGTACCTTTGCCACTGCGAGTGGTGATTGCTTTCATCTCCCCTCTTGGATTCGCAACAGTGTTACTCGGAAGAGTACCCGAAGAAGAGGGTTGATTACTGATAGGTGTGAAAACACCCATCCTTTTACCACTTATTTCTGGCTAAAACAAGACCAAAACACGTATTTAATATCATTTGTTTGGAATTATGCGTGGTTTTTGTGTTTATTGTGTTTTCAGAGTCAACCGGGAGAATATTGAAGAAAACATGGGATTGCACGGGTTTTATCGAGGAAAAAGACTCAAGACAAAGTCTATTGTCCAAGAGATGCAAAAGATTTGAAGTCATTGTGCCTAATTGAAGATTTATCGAAGAATAGAGCCAAAGATGGAAGATTCATATATGTCGAAGAACTCGAGTCTATTAAACAAAAGATTATAAGACGAGTTGGAATTATTCACCGACACTTCTCTAAATCCAAAGTCGGAAACATTTATTTAAAGAAACGTGAAGACTAAAGAAGAAAGAAGAAAAGAAGCCCAAACCAAAGCCCATTCACAAGCCCACCATCACACGCCTATAAATAGGACTTTACTTCACAAAATTTGGAGCTACTTAGTTAGTTCTTTAGTTTTTCATCTCTCTAGTTTTAGAGAGAGAAAGTTCCAAACTTTCTCTCACTAAACTTTTTCTTTGTTTTCATCTTTTAAATTTAAGCTTTCTTTAATCTTTGTACTTTGGATTTCATTAATCTTATTCAAGTTAAGCTTTTAAGTTCTTTAATCTTCTTCTACTTTTCTTAGTTTACCTAAATCCTTGATCCGATTGTTTCATTTGATACAATGGTTTTGTATGAGGTTCAGGATTAATCTTCTCTCGGTATCTCCTCGAATTGATCTTGGTTCTAAGTGGAATAATTTGTTCTTGGTTAATAAAAAGGTGTTGGTTTGTTTATCTAATAGCAAATAATTAAGTGCCGAAGAGTAAAATTAAAGCTTTGAAAGATTAAACTAAATTGACAAGTTAAAAGTAAATGCTTGAAAACGTAAAGAAAATATAAGAAGTATACTTTGAAAAATTAATTGAACTAATACTTAAAAACTTTGCTAAAACTTTAAAACTTAAAAACTTAAGCTATCGGAATATTGCAAATCATTTCTATCGGAATGCATTAAAGTCATAAGCATCGGAATGCAACAAAAATGATCCATCGGAATGTCAAGGTAAGGACCATCGGAATGTCCATGTTAGTCACCATCGGAATACTCAAAATCAAAGCTGTCGCAATAAGGTCAATCCCAAAGTGCATTTGTCGGAATATTTCAGATCGGAATGTGGTAAATAAAAATTGGCCAGAGTTTCGACTTAAAGTAGAACGTTAGTCCCGTCGGAATGTGCGATCGCAATGAGCGATCGCAATCCCAGATCGGAATAAGGGGAAATGACAACCGATCGCAAAGTAAAACCCCTCTTGGGTTATTGCGATCTAACACTCAATCCGTCAGAATATACAAAACCCCAAGATTGCGATGAAATGTAATGCCAATCCGAAAATGGTGAAAAGCTAAACCTTCAATAAGCACATACAATAAGCTATTGTAACCGGGACTTAAACACTTCAAAAAGATTAAATTTGACAACTTTTGAAAACGTAAAATCATAAACTTTATAAATGGAACTTTTGAATGACTAAAACATTGATGAAATCCGAAAACCAATAAGCTAAAACAAGAAATAAGCCAATAAGCATAGAAGGCCTATAGCTTATACGTGTCAGAGCTTAAAAAGAAACAAGAAAGATTAAACTTTGATCACGAACTCATCCACAAATCCAAACCGTATGAAATGAAACAATCGGATCAAGGATTTAGGTAAACTAAGAAAAGTAGAAGAAGATTAAAGAACTTAAAAGCTTAACTTGAATAAGATTGATGAAATCCAAAGTACAAAGATTAAAGAAAGCTTAAATTTAAAAGATGAAAACAAAGAAAAAGTTTAGTGAGAGAAAGTTTGGAACTTTCTCTCTCTAAATCTAGAGAGATGAAAAACTAAAGAACTAACTAAGTAGCTCCAAATTTTGTGAAGTAAAGTCCTATTTATAGGCGTGTGATGGTGGGCTTGTGAATGGGCTTTGGTTTGGGCTTCTTTTCTTCTTTCTTCTTTAGTCTTCACGTTTCTTTAAATAAACGTTTCCGACTTTGGATTTAGAGAAGTGTCGGTGAATAATTCCAACTCGTCTTATAATCTTTTGTTTAATAGACTCGAGTTCTTCGACATATATGAATCTTCCATCTTTGGCTCTATTCTTCGATAAATCTTCAATTAGGCACAATGACTTCAAATCTTTTGCATCTCTTGGACAATAGACTTCGTCTTGAGTCTTTTTCCTCGATAAAACCCGTGCAATCCCATGTTTTCTTCAATATTCTCCCGGTTAACACAATAAACACAAAAACCACGCATAATTCCAAACAAATGATATTAAATGCGTGTTTTGGTCTTGTTTTAGCCAGAAATAAGTGGTAAAAGGATGGGTGTTTTCACACCTATCAAATCCCCTACACTTAACCATTGCCATGCCCTCATGCAATGCTTAGTGATAAAGAAATTTTACACTTTTCTCATAATCAATCAACCTTGGCCTTGTTAACATGGCTAAGTATTGTGTCAATCATCGTCTTTCCACCGCTTACCACCCACAAACTAATGGCCAGGCTGAAATATCCAACCGAGGATTAAAGCGAATTCTTGAAAGAACCGTGGGAGAGCATCGTGCCTCATGGGCTGATAAACTTGATGATGCTTTGTGGGCTTTTCGTACCGCATACAAGACTCTGATTGGTTGTACACCATATCGTCTCGTGTACGAGAAAGCATGCCACCTCCCCATTGAGTTGGAGCACAAGGCTTATTGGGCCTTGAAGTGGGCTAATTTTGATATCAACAAAGCCGGTGACCTACGCAAGATCCAACTCAATGAGCTGAATGAACTACGTAATGAGGCTTATGAAAATTCTTTGATCTATAAGGAGAAGACTAAGCTCATTCACGACTCCAAGATTAAGAACCGAGAGTTCCAAGTCAGAGACAAAGTGTTACTCTTTAACTCTCGGTTGAAAATCTTTTCAGGCAAGCTGAAATCTCGTTGGTCCGGCCCATTCACCATTGCCCAAATTTTTCCATATGGTACTCTCGAGCTCACTCAACCTAATGGACCTAATTTCAAGGTGAATGGCCAACGAGTGAAGTTGTACTTTGGTGAGGACATCTCTCAGGAGATGATTCCATCCCTCACCACGTTCCCCATGAACTAATTTTGGGTCGAGTCAGGCTCGTGACTCGGTTATCAAAAACAAGCGCTCCTCGGGAGGCAGCCCGAGTATCTATCCTTTTCTGTTTTAACCTCCTAAGTGTAGGGGGACCTCTATCGGTGTTTGTATTTGTGTGGTGATGTGATTACAGGGATAAGTGCACTCTTGGAACCTTTGAAGAACCGTGCTCTCGTGTTATCTGAAATCCGGTTCTATCTCTCTACTATCGTGATTCAATTTTCTTCATACTCACATTTGAAATTGATCACTTTAGTTGTCCCTTCCTTAGCTTGATTTAACCAACGTGCACAATGTCATAAGTGCAGGGGAGACTTTTCCCACATGCTTAAACATTGAGGACAATGTTTATCTTAAGTGTAGGGGGACTTCTATCGAAGTTTTAAGTGGACTTTTCCATGAAAATGCCTTCATTTAACCTAAAAAACATCTTTTTCAACATTTTTCAAATTTTTTATTAACTTTGGCCATATAGTCGTAATTTTTAAATTTTTATCGTTGCTTTCATATGTATATATCCCGCAATTAAGTCAAAAATATTAATAAAGTGGTGTAGCTAGTTTAGAAGTCTTTGACATATTAGGCCCGTTGCGATTATTTTGACTCAACGCGAATAGACTTATTCAAGTTTATTCTAGCTAGTATCCTTAACCATGTAGACCTTAATTGGTTTATTAGGCTAAGCATCCACGAGTCTCATTACTTGAGATTTTAAATTGTGGAGAACGAGAAATGATAGAGTCAATTATAAGTCGGTATTCTTGCGCAAGCTCACTTGGTGTAATTATCTGCCTATTCTCCCATCACTTGCTAATAATTTATCTGCAATAAGTAAGGTCGTACGATTTGAAAAGTTACTTAGCTTCTAGCCCAAGATCGTTTAAAAGTTGCTCGGTAATGATAAGAGTTCATAGCCAAGGCATAACTTATGAAGCGGGGCGCGAAGATTGGCGAGTCCGAAAAGGCCCTAACAAGGCATGAGGATTCCATTTTATTGCTGAAGATCCAAAGTGATGTGAAAAGCATTATTCCCAAAATCAATATGAAGGATCAAGACTCACGACGAAAAGCAATCAACTCCCATAAAGATCATGGAGAAGTCTATCCGAAAAGACCCTAACAAGGTATGAGGATAAATAGATCCAAGTCCGAAAAGGAGGCGGATCGTTGTATCTCAAAATCCCAATTAGAGATTGAAGAAATAATCATGAAGTCGTGGTCAACAAAGTTGGAGTACCCCTCAAAAGTCTCCAAGTGAAGAAACTCTATTAACGATGAGAAGACCATTATCTCAAGAACGTCTCTCAAGATATGAAGTATGAAGTACATGCCAAATATCGGCCCGAGAAAGGTCTCAAATCGTGAACCAAGTTATGCCAAGATATGAACTTTTTGATATCCCGAGAAGCAGTTTTAAGAGATTTTGTCCTTTAGCTAACTATTGATCAAATCGTCCTACTTTGCTTTCAGCCTAAATAAACTATCGAAATAAGTCCAAAAACGCATCTTCATGATCATTCTAAGACAAAAATAAAATATAAGAGATACCTCTAGGAATAAGGGAGTTTAAGCATTTAATTAAGCCATGTGTGTAAGTGTTTGATTTGCTAACTTATAATAACAATGATCTCATTTTTAAGCTTAGTTTGGGGAACGTGAAACTTGAGGATGATAAATCTTCGCAGCACCAAAGCCCTAATGTAAGTCCTTGATTTCTTTGCAAGTTATTTCCATATAGCTATTTTCAAGTGAAAATGGTTTTCTATCCTTTTGTTTGCTTTAAAGTTTTGATTTCTCTTAGTACCTTAATTTTTTGTTTAGTAATATGTTAACAAGGCCAAGGTTGATTGATTATGAGAAAAGTGTAAAATTGCTTTATCACTAAGCATTGCATGAGGGCATGGCAATGGTTAAGTGTAGGGGATTTGATAGGTGTGAAAACACCCATCCTTTTACCACTTATTTCTGGCTAAAACAAGACCAAAACACGTATTTAATATCATTTGTTTGGAATTATGCGTGGTTTTTGTGTTTATTGTGTTTTCAGAGTCAACCGGGAGAATATTGAAGAAAACATGGGATTGCAGGGTTTTATCGAGGAAAAAGACTCAAGACGAAGTCTATTGTCCAAGAGATGCAAAAGATTTGAAGTCATTGTGCCTAATTGAAGATTTATCGAAGAATAGAGCCAAAGATGGAAGATTCATATATGTCGAAGAACTCGAGTCTATTAAACAAAAGATTATAAGACGAGTTGGAATTATTCACCGACACTTCTCTAAATCCAAAGTCGGAAACGTTTATTTAAAGAAACATGAAGACTAAAGAAGAAAGAAGAAAATAAGCCCAAACCAAAGCCCATTCACAAGCCCACCATCACACGCCTATAAATAGGACTTTACTTCACAAAATTTGGAGCTACTTAGTTAGTTCTTTAGTTTTTCATCTCTCTAGTTTTAGAGAGAGAAAGTTCCAAACTTTCTCTAACTAAACTTTTTCTTTGTTTTCATCTTTTAAATTTAAGCTTTCTTTAATCTTTGTACTTTGGATTTCATTAATCTTATTCAAGTTAAGCTTTTAAGTTCTTTAATCTTCTTCTACTTTTCTTAGTTTACCTAAATCCTTGATCCGATTGTTTCATTTCATACGGTTTGGATTTGTGGATGAGTTCGTGATCAAAGTTTAATCTTTCTTGTTTCTTTTTAAGCTCTCACACGTATAAGCTATAGGCCTTCTATGCTTATTGGCTTATTGCTTGTTTTAGCTTATTGGTTTTCGGATTTCATCAATGTTTTAGTCATTCAAAAGTTCCATTTATAAATTTTATGATTTTACGTTTTCAAAAGTTGTCAAATTTAATCTTTTTGAAGTGTTTAAGTCCCGGTTACAATAGCTTATTGTATGTGCTTATTGAAGGTTTAGCTTTTCACCATTTTCGGATTGGCATTACATTTCATCGCAATCTTGGGGTTTTGTATATTCCGACGGTTTGAGTGTTAGATCGCAATAACCCAAGAGGGGTTTTACTTTGCGATCGGTTGTCATTTCCCCTTATTCCGATCTGGGATTGCGATCGCTCATTGCGATCGCACATTCCGACGGGACTAAGGTTCTACTTTAAGTCGAAACTCTGGCCAATTTTTATTTACCACATTCCGATCTGAAATATTCCGACAAATGCACTTTGCGATTGACCTTATTGCGACAGCTTTGATTTTGAGTATTCCGATGGTGACTAACATGGACATTCCGATGGACCTTACCTTTACATTCCGATGGATCATTTTTGTTGCATTCCGATGCTTATGACTTTAATGCATTCCGATAGAAATGATTTGCAATATTCCGATAACTTAAGTTTTAAAGTTTTAAAGTTTTAGCAAAGTTTTTAAGTATTAGTTCAATTAAGTTTTCAAAGTATACTTCTAATCTTTTCTTTACGTTTTCAAGCATTTACTTTTAACTTGTCAATTTAGTTTAATCTTTCAAATCTTTAATTTTACTCTTCGGCACTTAATTATTTGCTATTAGATAAACAAACCAACACCTTTTTATTAATCAAGAACAAATTATTCCACTTAGAACCAAGATCAATTCGAGGAGATACCGAGAGAAGATTAATCATGAACCTCATACAAAACCATTGTATCAATTACCTTGGAAGAAACTAGCCATCATGTTCCTTAAGTCAGTCGTTTGACTTGCGAAAGTGTTTCTCATATCAGCTCGCAGATCGTTTCCTTGTTTCACCATGTCTGCTTTCAAGTTGAGCACTTCCCGCTGGAGATTGTCCACGATCACATCATTAGTCCTCATGTAGGTTCCAATATCTTGAGGTAATGTGGTGGGTTGGTTGGGAGGAGAATTGTAGGCGGGTGGTTGATAAGCAGGTTGTTGGTAAACTTGGTTGTTTCTTTGAGGTGGATATGTTTGTTTGTGAGGTGGTATATATGGTGCACGAGGTTGTTGTTGTTGAGGACGATTAAGGTTTTGTTGTTGGTTTGGGTTGTTAGGAGGAAAACCGGGTGGAGAAAGAAAGTTGTTAGAGCGGTAGCTAAGCAAGTTGCGGTCTCCTTGTGGACGAGCTTGATAAGCGGCCGGAGGATTGGTACCGTATGCTGCATTCACATTCTCAGAAGGGTAGTCTTGGGTGGCGGTACAAGTGGTGTAAGAATGAGGACCCCCGCATATCTCACATGGTTGGCTAACAGCATTGACTTGAGCGTCTTGAGCGTTTTTAGCGTTGATGTTGTTGGTATTGCTAGCGGTTTGGGCGGCAAGCGATTCAAGAAGCGTAGTAATTTTGTCAAGTCGTTTGTCGCTATCACTCGTACTAGCACTAGCGACATTGGTCCGAACACTCTTAGTTTGCACACGAGACTTATTCTCAATGATATCCCAAGCGGCATTGGAAGTCTTAACCAAAATATTACCCCCCGAGGCACTGTTTAGTGAATCTTGGTCATTCATGCTTAAACCATTATAAAAAGTATTAATTTGGTGCACTTTGGTAAAACCATGTTGTGGGCACTTTCTTATAAGGTCTTTGAAACGGTCCCAAGATTCACTAAAAGACTCATCGTACTTTTGTTAAAAATTGATAATTTCATTCCGCAAAGCGGTAGTACGAGAGGGTGGGAAAAAGTAGTTGATAAACTTGGTCTCCAAATCCGTCCACGTCAGAATACTTTGTGGCGGTTCCTTAGCAAGCCAATGTCGGGCTTGTCCCTCTAAAGAAAAGGGAAAAAGTTGTAAACGGATTACCTCTTGTGGAACACCATTGAATTTGACCGTACTCGTGAGTTGCAAGAATCTCTTGATGTGGTCATGAGGATCATCAATGGTACGCCCCAAGAATGGTTGAGCAGAGACCATCTGGATAAAGCCGGATTTGAGCTCAAAGTTGTTGGATGCAATCGCGGGTAAGACAATTGGATCATCGTTTCCGTCTACATGTGCTTGCAGAAGTTCAATCATCGGGCGATTATCCGGTAGAGGCTCATTGTTGTTGTTATTATTGTTGTTGAGAGGTGGGTTGTTATTGTTATTATTGTTTTGATGTGGGTTATTGTTGTTGTTTTGTACACCGGCCATGTCTAAGTCTTCGAGAGGCTCGGGCTCTTGATAAGACGTTGATCGTGTACGCATGCACCTGCAAAAGAACTAACAAAGCAAACAAGAAATATTTTTGTCTTTTTTATGTTTTTTACTTTTTAGGATTTTTTGAAAATTTTATATTTTTTAGGGTTTTTGAAAGTTTTTATGAAAAAGTAACGTTCACGGTGAACGGATCCCAAAATCCAAGTTCTCACAAAAAACTGTTGATCTTAACGAGAAGAGCCGGCAGCGGCGCCATTTGATACAAGCGTTTTGATTGGGTTCAGAATTAATCTCGGTATCTCCTCGAATTGATCACAGCTAAAAGTGGAATGATTTGTTCTTGGTGACAAATAGTGGGTTTGGTTTTCTATTCTACTAAAAAGGTCACTGCGTAAGGTAATTAAAAGTAAACTAGAAGCAATTAATTAACAAAAATAAAACTTGAATTAAAATTTAAATAAAACAGTAACGTGAAAATAACCTTAAAAATGCTCTATCCGGAATATTGAAGCTATGCGGAATAATCATGCCATTCGGAATATACGGCTACTCAGAATAATAAGGTTATGCTGAATAATGAGGTCTATGGGGAATATTTGACAATCCGGAATAGTAGGCTATTCGGAATAAGGATTGCTATGCGGAATAATTGCTCTATGCTGAATATTTTGACTATGCGGAATAAAGTGCAATTCGGAATGAAAGGGTT
The DNA here is from genome assembly GCA_025667525.1 of Glebionis coronaria. Classification (NCBI taxonomy): domain Eukaryota; kingdom Viridiplantae; phylum Streptophyta; class Magnoliopsida; order Asterales; family Asteraceae; genus Glebionis; species Glebionis coronaria. Next base: position 111,807 of record JANFOE010001472.1, on the reverse strand, counting down.
ACTCGGAATAAAAAGACCATGCGGAATAACTTGTTCTATGCGGAATATTTAGGCTATTCGGAAAAAGGAGGCTATGCTGAATAAAAGTCCTATGCGGAATAATCGGGCCTATTCTGAATAAATTGGTTTTGCTGAATATTAGAACTATGCGGAATATTAAAGACCATTCGGAATAATAGACACTATTCGGAATATACAAATATTCCGAATAGAAGAAAAAGTAAGCAGTCCAATGCGGAATAACTGGGTACCAAGAACAGTAAACAGCAAGAACAGGGGAACACGGTTTAATCAAAAATCGACCAAGTTTTTAACCAAATCTTGAACAAAACTAATCACAAATCATCTACTAGTCATAAACAACAAATCCCAATCATAAAAACACAAAACCCATTAACTTTTGAAGATCAAAATCAACCAAACAAGAACTTAAGAACTTTGAATAAAAAAATGAAGATGAACAAGATGATTGAAAGATTAAATGAAAACTTGTATTGATGATTAAGATTCAACGAACAAAATGGAAGGATTAAACTTACAAGATTCAAGAAGAAATCAAAGAAAATGAAAACCACTCCTTAAGGGAGATGGTTCTTCCTACGAACTAGGAGAAAAATGTAACTGAAAAACTAAAAAACTCGTCCAAATGTGTGAGGGGTTTTCCTTATATAGGCTAGTGGTTGGTTGGTGAAGTGGGCTTTCTTCCTCTCTTCTTGTCTTCTTGTCTTTTCAGAAAAGTTGACGTTTTCGATTCTGATTCGGGATTTATCGACGATTAAATTCAACTCGTCTTTTAATTTCTTCGTTTAATAGACTTGAGTTTCTTCGACATTTGTAAATCTTACATCTTTGGTCCTTTTCTTCGATAAATCTTCAAATAGGCCCATTGACTTCCAATCTTTTGCATTTCTTGGACAATAGACTTCGTCTTGAGTCTTTTTCCTTGATAAAACCCGTGCAATCCCATGTTTTCTTCAATATTCATCCGGTTGGCTCTGAAAACACAATAAACACAAAAACCACGCATAATTCCAAACAAATGATATTAAACACGCGTTTTGGTCTTGTTTTAGTAAGAAATAAGTGGTAAAAGGATGGGTGTTTTCACACCTATCAATGGGTCTTCAGTAACAAGAAGGATGAAAGAGGGGTTGTTGTGAGGAACAAGGCAAGACTTGTTGCTCAAGGCTATAGACAGGAAGAAGGGATAGACTATGATGAGGTTTTTGCACCAGTGGCAAGGATAGAAGCCATTAGGTTATTTTTGGCCTTTGCATCATATATAGGATTTATAGTCTATCAAATGGATGTGAAAAGTGCCTTTCTATATGGTACTATTTCAGAGGAGGTATATGTCTCACAACCTCCAGGTTTTGTAGATCCTAAATTCCCCAATAGAGTCTACAAAGTTATCAAAGCACTTTATGGTCTGCATCAAGCTCCAAGAGCATGGTATGCAACTTTATCCAACTTTCTGATAGAACATGGATATAGGAGAGGAACCATTGACAAAACTCTGTTCATCAAGAAAAATGCCAAAGACATTATTCTAGTTCAAGTCTATGTTGATGACATCATTTTTGGTTCTACCAAGAAGACATGGTGTGAAGAGTTTGAAGCTTTGATGAAAGGAGGATTTCAAATGATTTCTATGGGAGAACTAACTTTCTTTTTGGGACTACAAGTCAAACAAAGGAAAGATGGAATATTATCAGCCATGATAAATATGTTGCTGAAGTCTTAAAGAAATTTTCATGTATGGATACAAGGAGTACAAGCACACCTTTTGAAGCCAAGAAATCTTTATCAAAAGATGAACATGGAGAGGATGTTGACATTCATCTCTATAGGTCAATGATTGGTTCATTTATGTATCTTACTACTTCAAGACCATATATAATTTTTGTTGTGTGTGCATGTTCAAGATTCCAAGTTCATCCAAAGGTGTCACATCTATATGCTATGAAGAAGATTTTTAAATATCTTAAAAGTCAACCTAATTTAGGATTATGGTATCCTAGAGACTCCACCTTTGAATTGGAAGCTTACTCAGATAGTGACTATGTTGGAGAAAATCATGATAGGAAATCCACAACAGGAGGTTGTCAATTCCTAGGCAGAAGACTCATATCATGGCAGTGTAAGAAGCAAACCGTTGTTGCTACTTCTACAATTAAAGCTGAATATGTAGCTGCTGCTCATTGTTGTGGACAAGTACTTTGGATTCAAAATCAATTGTTGGACTATGGGTTCAATTTCATGAACACCAAGATTTACATTGATAATGAAAGTACTATATGCATTGTCAAGAATCCGGTATTTCACTCCAAGACTAAGCATATTGAAATAAGACATCACTTTATAAGAGATGCTTATGACAAAAAGCTTATTCAAGTCTTGAAGATTCATACAGACAACAATGTAGCTGATTTGTTGACCAATGCATTTGATGCGAAGATATTCGAATTCCTGGTGACACACATTGGTATGCTCAACCAATAATATGCTGCATATGTTAAGGGGAGGTAATAGTTGTACAAGTTTTATATAAATTTTATTGTATAGTCTATGCTTTGTGTTTTTTATGTTATTGCAGGTTTATATAAGAAGATAAAAGAGGTTACATTTCTAGTGGAAAGCATGAACTGGTCAAAACTGTGAGGTACCGTTGTCACTCCAAGTACCGCTAGCACAAAACCAAGTACCGCTTATGTTCCATGTACCGCTACATGTCCGTTGTACCGTTAAAGGTCTCTTTTGTAAATTTGGCGGTTTCTTCGCGCTTGGGTTTGTTATTTACTTAAATACTTACCCCAATTACACAATGGATTCACCTAATCTTTTATTTTTCTCTCTTGATTCTATAACCCTCTCTCTAATCTTTCGATCATCAAAAATACTAATTGCTGCCTTACAAGTAATATCTAAGCATAATTTAGTTGCGAATCTTGCTACGAATGATGACTCACTTGGTTTCCATGAGATGCTTGGTTTCCTTTCTCGAAGTCATATTCACTTCGCACTCACTGCAAGTCCAGTTGTCTCTATACCCATTGTTGAACAATTTTGGGATACTGCTGTTTTAGGTACTCGTTTTGATCAGCCTTGCATTAAGGCTAGGGTAAATCATAGGAATATATATGTCACTAAGGTACTGCTAAGAGCAAGTTTGAGACTTAATGATGAAAATGGACTTAGTATGCTTAATAATACAGAGATTCATGATGGCCTTGCAGCCATGGGCTATAGGGGTGGTAGGGAAAGTCTTACTTTCTTTAAAGCATTATTTTCACCTCAATGGAAATTGCTTTTTCATGCTATTATTCACTGTATAAGTTCAAAAAGTACATCTTTTGATCAAATACCTGCTGCATTGGCATCTGCTGGTATTTGTCTAGCAAATAACAGGGTTTTTAATTTTTCAAAATTAATTTTTGAAGGCATGACTAGGAATTTGGAAGGGACTAAGAAGTTTTTAATGTATCCTAGATTCATTCAGGCTTTAGTTAGTGCCCAAATACCTAACCTACCAGCATTAACTGATACATGGGATGTTCCTTCATTCACAAAGAGAACTTTCTCTTTCTTGAACAAACAAGGCAATGCCTTTTCAGGAACTGTAACACCATTGTTTGCTCATATGTTAGCCCAACCTGCCAATCAAGAAGGTGAGGAACTTAGCAATGCTAGTGATTCTCAGAAAACTCCTTCTCACCAGAGCTCCCACTCTCTAGAAAATTCACAATCTTCTTCTCACAATGTTGGTATTCCACCAAACACTGATGAGATGATCCACACACCTGCTGCTTCTATTACTGCTAGTGGTTCACCATAAGCACAAGCACCAGAGGTGGTGGATGTTGCAAATTTAACTTCTTTGTGTACAAGTTTGTCCCAACAGGTACAGGTATTGCAGAAAGATAAGCTTGTTCAAGACAAGAAAATTGCTGAATGGAAGCTAGCCTACTCAAGTTAAGGAACAAAGTGTCATCTTGGATGAGGCAATATAGATCTGTTCAGACATCTGCAATCAGGAAGCAAAGGTTCAGAAACCTCAAGAAAAGGCAACTGAATGCAACCAAACAGGAGAGGAATATTGAAGAACAGGGAAGGAATAATGAAGAACAACCACCTTCTTCTGATAATCAAACAAGGATCTCTGGAAATGACATCAATTTTAAATTGGATGAAGATGTCATGAGGACTTTTAAAGATGGAACTGGTTTAGAGACTGGTGTGGATGAACCTTCGGACATGGAGATTCAACAGCAAGACCCACAACCTACTCTAGAGGAACCACAAGTTCAAGAAAAATTGGTAAATCAACCAGAGGAGCCACAAGTTGCAGAAACATTGGCAACTCAGCCAGAACCATCAGTTCAATCACCACCTCAAGCTAATTGGAGTGCTTTCTATGAGAAGTTGGAGGAAATTTCTAATCAGTTTCCTGATCCATCACCACAAAGCAATAAGTCAGAAAAGACTGAAGAAGTGCAAGTTGATATGATGGCTTCTATGGAAGATAAAGCATCTGGGGAAACACAAGTTATTGAAGAAACAAGTGTGTCAAATACTGGTGAAGTCAACTTTGTTGAAGATCCAAGTGTTGCTAAGCCAACTGCAAGTACTGTTGACATTGTTGAAGATCCAAGTACTGCTAAGCCAATTGCAAGTACTGCTAAGCCGATTGCAAGTACCGCTGGTGATCATCCTTCACTGGAAAGTCAAAGTTCATTTGGAGAAAATGAGACTTTAGCCAAATTGTTGCTTGATCTAAAGAAGAATTTAGTTGAGAAGACTAAGCAAGCAGAAGTGGAGAAAAAGACACAGCAAGAAGTTCTTGCCTCAAAGGATCAAATTCAAGGTAAGAAAGTACAAGGTTCACATCCTACAAAAGGTATAGTCATTCAACAGTTAGCTAATGAAGAAGTAGTTGCCAAACTGAAGAAGAAGCTACCTAAGATAAATCCAAAGGATAAGGGGAAGAAGCAATTATTGTCAGAATCTGAAGATGAAAGTGATCCAGATGATGACAGAAACAAAGTCATGTACAGATTTAATCAAATTGACCATGATGAGGAATTTGCCGATCGAAATTGCTGCCCGACGGGCGGGGTCCTTTTTCTCTTGTTCCGGAGGGTTTATGGTTTGTGCCTTTGTAGTTTCTTGAATTTGTAATTTAACCTTTAGTATATTTTATTTATAGTTTACGCTAAAGTACGTTTATTTGTGGTCAACGGGCGGTTCAGTTCGTTTATCTTTTCTAAACTTACGTTTATGTATCAGTTATATATGTTGGCAGTGGGACTCGTTTTTGTTCAAAAAAAAACGTAAAGGATACAAATCTTTGATATTTTTATTTCTTTGGCCCACCCAACGGATGTTTTTTGATCCCATGTGAATCTTTGATTGTACAACTATTAATGATTGGGTTTTGGTTTGTAAGTTTTTTTTTTAAAACAGCGCTAAGAACATTGAGTTTAGATAGGACATATCGATACATGTGTTATAAAACCGTTTTTCTTAAAGGAACTAACTTTTGATAGTGTTAGATTTTGCCCCATCGAACAAACAGGTTTGGTCTCATGTTAATCTTCTAACGTACATATATGCTAAGAACACTTTTTAAGTTATAAATCTGAAAAATAATATTTTTTTGCTGGAACTGATAAAATATAATTATTTTAAAACATAATTTTTTTAAACTATTGGGTTAAAAATCGTAAAATTTTAAATATAAGATCTGGTGATTTTTTGTGTGTATATTGGTGCGTGCATAATCAACTTGGTAATATGATTACTCGATTTCTTTGTTTATTTTAGTAAAACGCAACTCATGCTTCCTGAAAGATTTGAACCTTAGGTTGTGGAATTTCACCTGTTGGAATGCTTTCATTTTTTTTTTCTTTTTTTGTAGTATTTTAAAGGTTATTTTAATACTTGAATTGAAATTTGCTAAAGTCTCTAAATTTTTTTTTGGCAAAAATAGTAGCATATCGATCAATCTTTACACAATAACATAAACCTCAAAGAGACATGTTATTACATAATATGTTAAAATCATCGGTTGGCTTGAAGTAAGTTGATATTATTGTACGAGTATTATAGAATTTGTTCCTATTAAGTTACAGTAAGCATGACAAACATATGTACTTTATTTTTATCATGGAAAGAAAAGAAGGTGTGTATTTACATGAAAATCTTTGTAACTTATTATGTTTATTCATCTATTACATATAGTGGTAGAACCCTAATAGATCCCACACACAAACCGACTTTGGGCTATTTATCCACTTAGGAAAACCTTTATAAAAACATTTTTTTATCATGCAGCCATTATATTTTTCGATAAGGGTGTTAATATGGTCATGCACGTAACATAAGTTAAAGTTCGTTCTTTATCCCTTTTTATATGCCAAAAAATAAATATAAAGAATATATACATTGATCCATTAGGATGGGCACATGAGGAGGATTTCTGAATCGGTCGTCGATACACAAAATGACCTCAAAGTCGACCCTCCGTCGCATCCCATTAATGAAGAAAAAGTTAACGTTTAACAATTTAAAAAATATTTTAAACACTTTACGCCTATAAATACATAACATTTTTAGTCATTGTTATTCAAAAATATATTGTTTCAGGACATGACTTGTTGACTTTCACCTACTTTCGAAGAAAACTTTGATATCATATTTTAAATTTCTTATCGTATTTTTAAATTTCTTATTGTATTCTTAGTTATTATATAATATTTTTATTATTGTAATGTTCTTATTTTATGAATAACTTTAATTTCATTAGAAAAAGAAATGATGGTTTTGATGTGGGAAAGAATCGACGATAGGTTGTCGAATAGATAAGTGAGGATTTGGGGGTCGACCGACTAAATGCATATGTCGAGCCTTACTTAATAGCTAATTTCACTTTCATAATACTTTTTATAAATCTTAAAACATTTCTTTACTCCTATTTTTAATCAACAATTAAAGCGTTTTTTTATGAATACAAAACTGATATCATCACAAATGTAGTCTGAAGCTGTTGATTAAAATCAAAGTAAACTTTAGGCTGCTGTTAAAGCATTTCCTGCTTGAATTATAACAGGGCCGGATTTGGGCTGTGCAGGCTAGGCAACTGCACAGGGCCCATAATCCTTAAGGGGTCTCCAAAAAAATATCTTATACCCACATTGCATGTACAGTATATAAGCCCATCTTCATGGCCCAGTTTGTTAACTGTTCGAGTATCTTTGGCTGGACAGCAGACAACTAATAGAGAAATTTAATGTTTTGTATCTTGCCACTTCAATCCTGATTTTGATCTCAGATCCTAATGATGGCAAAAAAGGTGACATTAGAATAGTATTACATAAAGTGTCATGCCCTTCTTTAAAAATATGGAGGCACGTAACATAACATTAGTCTTGAATCAACGGAAGGTGTACATAAAATTGCCCAACTTAAAATTTTCACTTGACATACCCATTTCACCAACTTTATAAAATAAGAATGCAAACATGAACATAAAGAAAAATACCTGAAAGCCCGAACACGTGAATCACTCGCTTCACTCGTTTGGATCATCACCATGGCCATTGCAATCAGGGAACCTTGACGCACAAAATTAGTTATATCTGATGCAAAAGGCTCTAACAACGATACGTCCTCACTTAGGCCCATACCAGCGCAAGAAATTCATACAACCATGGATGCACCATATCTCACATGTGGGTTGTAGGATTCTGACAGTAGGGACACAATGATATATCTTAATAAAGATGAATAGAGCATATTTGAATGACAGATCGACAAAAAAACTGATTGACGGGTTATATATATGGAACTTAAACTACCTTCAAGGACTGCAATCAGATTTTATTAATTCCTATGTGTACCACACTACTGAAGTTAGTACTAACTTTGTATTTTCCTAAGTTCAGATTCAGCTTTAAAGGATTAAAAATACCTTTTGGAAGGTAAAGAAGATGATGCAAGTAGCACTGAATATCGATTGGAACTTGGCTTGCAAAGTAACTCCATAGGTAAAGACGTCATCTGAGTTTCCTTTGTGAAAAACTGCTCTTATACCCTAAACTAAAATTCAAAAAACAAAAACGAAAAAAAAAAGAGAAATTGAGATACTCATACTCTCTACTATGGGTACATTCAGTTGCTATCATTAGTCGTGGCAAATGATGCTTGTTTGCGCAGAACCTGATTCTTTGACTTCACCAAGCACATCATACATGTAAACCAATGCCAATATGAATTAGCGCATTTTGACACATTAACCAAAAAACCATCTCCTAGCACATACTCCACAGCAGCAATCGCACCTGCTCACTTCTCACAAAAGGAAAGTTCATCGTAAGAAATGAGTTCGACGATTGTAAGGCATGGAATGGATCCCACCAAAATGTTCCGGATGGTTGCAAAACATGGAATCAAAACTTTGTGTTTTATAATAAACTCTAAAGTCAAAAATTCAAAAAAGTCAATCACCAGCACTTTTAGGTGATCCCGGCTGTGAGCTTCTGTACCTCGGGGATGACATTCCCCTGGCTTCTGCCATGAATTAGCCAAAGACAACAAAAATATGCTAAATCTATTGACATGATATAATAATTTCTTATGCAAAGACACACAAGCACTGACCTTTTATTCTTACTTTGTTACTGATTATTAGAAGGAAGTCATCCACATCTTCTTTCCTTGAATACACTTGATGTGTGAAGTCGTACCTACTTCTTTTAGTAAGCTTTAGCTAAAAGACAAATCAATTTGGATTTAAAAGATAGACGACACAAAGCTAAAAAATTAATATTTATGCAAAGTATAATACTCACCCTTATTTCATTTCCTGGATGAACCTTTATAGTTTCCAGCTTTGAGTATTTATCAATTCCTCTTTTTTCTCCATCAAACTTTTCATCGTATCGGTTAGTCCCATAAATTATATTTTAGATCATAACCTCCATAAAGATCAGAAGGAGCCTGATTGGTTCATTGAAAGCTTTAAACGTATGTCGTGGGTGTTTTGATCACGGTTAAATCGGTACATTCAGAAAATAAATTCTAAATAGGAAATATGAGAAATCGGTTGGATAATCACAGGTAAAGATCAGAAGGAACCTTGACTGATATTGTAAAGTAAAATACAAGTTATTAAGTATATATTAAAGTGATAGGATGAGCTTCAGTTCTTGCAGACATATTGGTGGGAGGATGTGAAATGAAAGCTAGAGTGAATGGCGATGAAGGTATGTTTGTCATTTTACTCACTGTGTTGCTACTGGTGTTGTGGCCAGCCTCTTGGTTTACTGAGTTCTTGTCTACATGCCTCTCATGCTCTCTGGTCCTTTTTCTATTTTTCATGTTATGAATCTGAGTAGTTACAAATATATAGTGCACTTGTTGATTTCTGTCCGATAGTATACAAATAAATTATTGTTTGTGTGTACCTTATTCGTGGCCAAAAAAAGATATCGTGTAAAAATGCATACTTTTCCACATTGGTCCCTTCTGATTCAACTTTTACTTCCTCGTCCATAAATGAATCGATCTTAACAGCTTTTCTGCTATCCTTCGTCACCCTCATCACACCTCCTGAGTTTTTTGAATAATCTGGCCAATGTATTGAACATTTTACTTTAATCATTGATTACAGGTATGGAAAGATGTAGATGGTGTCTTGACATGTGACCCAAAATATATACAAGGGTGCAAAACCTGTGCCATATTTGACTTTTGATGAGGCAACTGAACTTGCATATTTTGGTGCCCAGTGCTTCTGTTGGTGCCGACAGTGATACTTCTATTGGTGCCCACAGTGATACACTGTAATCATTGTTTTTCTTTCTTTTTCTTGTTCCACAGGTCCTACGTCCTCAGTCTATGAGGCCTACAAAAGAGGGTGACATACCTGTTAGGGTTAAAAATTCGTATAACCCTAATGCTCCTGGCTGTTGTGGTGGAGCAGTCTGAGCATAGCCTAAAACGGGCTGACCACTTTGTGGAGGATAGCCACCAGGGCCTGAAGCAGAGTGACTGTATCCATCATTAGCAGGGTACTGAGTGTACGCTAGTTGAGCTGGTGCATTTGGACCACCCGATGCATAAGGGTAAGGTCGTTGAGCTGGTGCATTTGGACCACCCGATGCATAAGGGTAAGGCTGTTGAGCTGGTGCATTTGGACCTCGATAGGGAACATCTGGTCTGGGTTGGCCATAAGGTTGAGGATAAGGACCCTGTTGTGGGGTGTTGTATGCGGGTGGCTTACCGTACTGACCCTGCTGCGCATAACCTTGCGGGTAGGCTGAAGGCGGATGTTGGGCGGGCCCACCATAACAGATACCAGTAAGTAAAAAATAAACAATTACTTACAGAAAAAAGGTGGCACAAAAAAGAACCTGTGAACCGTTACCAAAAAACCTCACACAACAGTGAAGTCAAACTCATAATTAGGCGCACCCGTTAGCAACCTAATGAATCTAGCATCACAAATGGGGCAACCAAAGTGAAATCATAGTTGGAAATAATAAGTTACACGAACCTAGCATCATATCCATTGTCATCAACACTTTGAGCACTGAGCCTATGAACCAACAACCCTACTGCAGATTTCTTTTCAGTCACCTAGTTGAGCATCACGGGCTGTACGCATTCTGCATAATACTCTCCGTTTTCTGCATAGTATTCTCTGTTTTCACAGCAACCACGTTCCTCCTGGTGCACATCAAAAACAGATGCAGGCTCCACCTTCTGATCCACCACACCCTCTTCATTCGCCTACTCTTCACACTCTTCCAATTGGCTACTGACAGTTTGACAAGAAGAAGTTTCAACAGCCTTCCTCCTGGAACTTGAGATAGCAGGTGTTTCGAGCATCTCGTTCTTCGATTGCTCAACCCCACCAGAAACTTTCTTGGTTCCTCCGTGAGTAGTAGTTCTGGTGGTAGTGAGAGGCATATTTATAGTTTCGGTTGTTTTCCTATGTCGAGTAGATTTCTGCATTGGGTTTGAGGAGCTTTAGGCGAGTAAACCTCAACCTTTTCTGCTTGTTCAACCACATCACATGTCTTGGATTGTGAGACATTCAAATACTCCTCAATACCTTCAAACTATACCCAATTTAATACAAACTGAAATTAGTGACCCGTTATATGCACATAAATAACACTCTTGAGACTCGACTAAAACAAACTGAGCTATGTTAACCTCTATCACTTAGTTGCAACACAAGTATTGCAAAATGACAAATGTATTCTAGATATGTCAATAAACACGAAACAGTAAGAGCATGCCATCACACTTGAGAAGACAAGTGACAGTACCTAAAAAGGGTTTACATAACACCTGTTTGGATATCATACAGCTTCAATGGATACATGAATTAACCTTAAGCCAATTACATAATAGCAACCTGACCTTTAGAGGTTTTGAGTGAACCTTTTTTTTTATTTGAATCAGATAACTGTGTGGGTGATTGAGTACCAAGATAACCTGATTGCATTTGGAGTTGACGAGGCATTATGTAAAAAATATGAGATCAAACACCAGAAACTTTCCCAAATCTTTCCAATAAACAAACACACTGAACAGTCCCAAATGGATGCTGTTCTACATACAAAAGAAATAGATAGTCCCCAAATCAATGCTATCTCACAAATACATCAAGAACAAACAAACTACAACTAATCTAAGCTAATATGAGAACCAAACGTTTACATCTTGAAACGTTTGGTTCTATTTGGGTGATAAGATTAAGTAACAGAGATGAGGGTTTGAGAGAGTAGTTTTTTTTTTTTTTTTATAGACAAAGATGAGTGAGAGTGTTAGGTGGTGATGTGTGTGTTTCCTAAAGCTGCGAAGCTCAAATGATACTTATAACCCTAGTCAAGTCTTTTACGCTCCAGTCAACATAAGTTTCCAAAGTTACCACCAAAAGTCCCTGCACAATACCCAAAAACACAAACATAGCCTAACGGCTATAAACACAAGAAAAAGTTACATAATGAGTCCTTCAAAGCTTAAGGACTTGCAAGAAACACACCAACAACTTTTCAACACCCTTCCTCAAGTACTTAAGCCAAAATAGTTCCTCAAACCCAACCTAGAACATAACTCATTATGCTGATAACTCCCAAGACCTTTAGTCAAGATATCAACAACTTGATTTTCTAAAGAAACTTTCAAAGTTTTCACAAGACCAGATGCAACCTTTTCTCTAACCAAGTGAACATCAATGTCAAAATGCTTGGTTTTTTCATCCATAACAGGGTTAGCAGCAATCTGAATCGCGGAGCTATTGTCACGTAACAGTGAAGCAGGGATACAAGTAGGAACATTTAAATCCTTTAAAATTTTGTTTAGCCACATTACTTCACACACAGCAGAAGTCATAGACCTGTATTCAGCCTCAGCAGAGGATCTGGATAAGGTAGCCTGCTTTTTACTTTTCCAGGATACCAGATTGTTGTGTATGAAAACACAATAACCAGAGACAGACCTTCTGTCCATCTTATATTTGGCCCAATCAGAATCAGAAAATACTTTAATGGTATTGAAATGGGTCTTAATGTAAGTAATCCCAGCACCAGGTGCACTTTTGAGGTATCTAAGTACCTTAAAAGCATCATCAAGGTAAGATTGAAGGGGAGCATGCATGTTTTGGCTATCTGGACTAGTATTACATAAATAGATCAATTTTCCCACAATCTTTTGATAATTAGTAATATTAGCCAAATACTTATCACCTAAACTTTCCTTGTGAGCCAAAATCCTATTTTCAGTCATTGGAGTGCAAACAGGTTTGCATCCAAGCATCCCATATTCATGAAGGAGCTCAATACATTATTTCCTTTGGTTAAGACAAACACCATTGTTAAGTCTCAATACTTCAATTCCTAGGAAGTATTTTAACTCACCCAAATCTTTGATTTTAAAGCTTTGATTAAGCAAGTATTTAAACTTGTTAATTTCATTATCATTATTACCAGTCACAATTATGTCATCAACATAAACAAGAAGCAAAGAAAAATCCCATCTCTGTTTTTTGTAAACAATGGGTGATCATTTTTACTTTGCAAAAATCCAGCTTTGGAGAGAAAATTAACAAGTTCTATATTCCATTGTCTGTGAGCTTGTTTTAAACCATAGAGAGCCTTTTTCAGTTTGCAAACCCTTTTTTCATTTTTATCAAAAAAAACAGGAGGGGGAAGCATGTAAACATCTTCACTTAAGTCCCCATATAAGAACGCATTGTTAATGTCCATTTGAAAAAACACTCCAACTATTTTGCACAGCCAAATTAATGACACATCTAATAGTACTCATTTTAACAACAGGACTAAAGATCTCATCATAATCAATCCCCTATCTCTGCCCACAACCCTTAGCCACTAATCTGGCTTTATATCTTTCAATTTCCCCATCAGGTTTATATTTTATTTTATAAACCCATTTAAAAGGTATAGCTTTCTGTTAATGGGCAGAGTAGTGAGAATCCAATTATCATTTAAATATAGAGCTTCCATCTCATTGTTCATAGCATGAATCCAATTAACATTCTTAACAGTATCATAAAAACATGAAGGTTCAGAAGTTCTATTTAAATTAGAAATGAAGCATCTATTAGACTCAGATAACCTAATGTGATTAGCATACCTATGCAGACCATACTTGACTTTGTTGTCCAAGACAAATTCATTCAATTTTTCAGGTAACTTGGGAACACAACTAGACCTTCTAGAACTATTAGGAGGGCTGCCATCATCTGTACCATTACCGGGGTTAAACGTAGGAACATGGTTGTTTGTTGGGACATTGCCCTCAGATATGAGTGTGGTATCATCCATTGATGATGCAGTATGGTCATCATCCTCAACTGGTTACTCCTCTGCAGTATCAGTAGAAGGATGATCCACAATTACCGATCCTGCATCATCAGATGGTCTCCTTCCATCATTATTGGGACTTGCAACATTTTGGTGTTGAGCGTCAAAAAAATCAAAAAATGTTTTATTATTAAACTCTTTATTCAAAACTTTATTATGAGAACTCATTTTATATGGAAAAACGTTTTCATAAAATTTAACATCTCTAGAAAATAAATAATTTCTATTTTCTAAACTCAAAAGCTTGTAAGCCTTTTTGGTACTAGAGTACCCAATCAAAACACACTTTTCTGATTTATGAGAAAATTTATCATTACTATTCAAAATTGTAGCAAAACATAAACACCCAAAACATCGTAAATGGGAAAGGGATGGTTCTCTACGGTAAAGCATAAAAAAAGGAGAATGACCAGCAAGGACAGATGACGAAAGCCTGTTAATCAGATAGGCAGCAGTTAAGACACAATCAGTCCAAAAACACAAAGGGACACCACTTTGAAACAAAAGAGTTCTAGCTACATTTAAAAGATGTATGTGCTTTCTCTCAGCAATGCCATTTTGCTAAGGAGTATAAGCACGGGAGGTTTGGTGCACAATCCCATTATCCCTTAGGTAACTATCCATTTTGTTATTTATGAATTCAGTTCCATTATCGGACCTGATAATTTTAACTCTGGTTTGGAACTGACTGAAAATAAGGTTCACAAAGTCCACAAAAATAATTAAACAATTTATCCTTAGTTTTTATCAAGTAAACCCAAACTGCTCTAGAGAAGTCATCAACAATAGTGAGAAAGTACCTAAACCCTTCGTTTGAGGTAACCCTATAGGGTCCCCACAAGTCTAGATGGATGAGATCACCAACCTTCTTCGACTTGTGGTTACTCAAAAGAAATGGTTCTCTGGTCTGTTTAGAGAAGTGACAAACTTCACACGGACTAACATGTTCATGTTTATTTATGCCAAGAGAGTTTTTTAAAACTTTTAACACATTATCAGATGGGTGACCTAACCGATTGTGCCAAACCCCTTTGGAAGCATGAAAACATATAGCAGACAAGTTACTTCTAATCTGAGGTAACTTACATTCAGAATCAAACAAATACAATCCATCACACTCATTATCAATCCCCAGAGTACTTTCCCTTTTCAAATCCTGAATAATATAATTATGTTCATTAAAACCAACATGAAGTTTACTATCTTTGATTAACTTGTTCACAGATAAAAGACTAACAGTGTACTCAGGTATCACCAACACATCAAAAAGAACCACATTATTGGTAAGTTTCATATTACCAACATAATTAATTTTAGCGGAAGTACCATTTGGATGCCCAACAGTAATATTTAACTCAGAAATATCAACCACATTAGTCATATTTTTAGTAGAATTAGTAATGTGTTGGTTGGCACCTGAATCAATAATCCAACCAAAGTTAAAATTGAACCCATCAACTTTGACTTTGGCAACAAAAAACTTATAAAAGTGATTGTTAAAAAATACATTTCCTTTAAAAACTGCAGTTAATACCTGCCATGTTATCTTGAGCACCAACATTTTCTTTTTCACCAATTAAACTCATGAGTTTGGCAATTTGATCATTAGAAAAAGGTAAAATGGTATTAGAAACATGAACATCAGCACTATTACTGGAGCCAAACCTATTGGTATTTTTAAAAGGAGTCCTACTGTTACCAATATTGGAGTTATTTTGTAACCCGGAGGGTAACCAATTAACTCAAAACATCTATCAATGGTGTGACCTTTCATATTGCAATTAGTACAAGTTAAGACATTATACTGATTCTTGTTTCCACCCCCATTGTTGCTATTTGAAAACTGATTTGATTGATTTTTGTTTCCACCATTAAAACCAGAGTTTTGATTCCTGTTGTTGTTAACCATTAGAAAAATTGTTGCTATTAGAAAAATTGTTGCTATTAGAAAAATTGTTGTTATTGTTAAAACTCTTGTTCCGTCCTTTAGAAAACTCATTGGTTTTAGCAACAAAAGAGCTAACCTGGGGTTTTGAAACCCTAGGAGTGGAACCAAGACCCCTATGAGACTCTTCCCTATACACAATGACAAAAGCATCCTTAACATCAGGCAAAGTAGGTTGAGTCAACAAAGAACTTCTAATAGGTTGGTAAACTTCATCCAAACCCATCTAAAACTGCATTAATTTCATTAACTGTTGATGTTTACTAGACTCGGCTCTAGCATCACAAGTACAAGGAGAAAATTTTGTGAGAATGTTAAATTCTCTCCATAGAGAATTCAACTTATGATAGTATTCAGACACACGTAAACCATTTTGTTTGAAATTGTTGATCTCTTGTATTAGGTTAAACAAAATAGAACCATCAAGTTTGTCATAAGTGTCTTTAAGTTCATTCCAAACTTCAGCAGCATTTTTAGAATACACTTGACTTAAGTAAAGGTCCTCAGATATACAACCTAACAACCAAGATAACACAACAGCATTGCACCTATCCCATTGATTTGAAAGAGGTACACTGCTAGCATAAGTGGCCTTAACACAAGTACCATCAACAAATCCCATTTTATTTCTAGCTTGCAAAGAAATCTTAACAGCATTAGTCCAGATTCTATAATTTTCACAACTAGTAAGTTTGATATTAACTAAAGCAGTAATATTATTATCATTAGGTTGCAAGTGTAAAGGATTACCAGCATCCAAAGAACTAATTAAATCAGGACTAGGAGTAGTCATGATAACCAACAATTAAGCACAAAAAAACAGATAAACACATAGAGAACAAAAAACTCAAAAAACAGGTAAGAGATGAAAGAAAGAACTTAAACCTCAACACACCAATACTTTTTTTTGAATGGCAGTTTGGTGCAGCGGAGTATCTTGCGTGCCATCGAGGCACCAAGTCTCTCGACCCGAGTTCGAATCATCTCAAGAAGAGAATATCAACCCCCATGCTAGCCATCCAGTTTCCCATTAAGGGGCTTCAAGGCATTGCGATGGGATTCAAACCCGGCTGCCAATTCTGGGAAAATCCCCCATATAGGGAATGACAGGAGTCGAACCCCTGAACTCCCCCACATGGAGACTATAACCAAATGCATCCATCCAACTGAGCTAGACTTCATTTGCTCAACACACCAATACTACTAGTGGACTGGGGTTGTCCAGAGCATGTATCCACACCAGTTAAGCTGGAGGGTCAAGGTGTTAACCAAACCTGTTTGCACCCACTATACTAAATCAATGATCAAGAGAAAACAAGCAACTTACAGTGCTAAAAGTACGGAGCCAATGAAACTACTTGTGCTCTTGATTCACTTAGTCAAGAGACACAGATAGTTGGAAAGAGCAAAACCACCAAGAAAACCTCAATAAACAGCAGTTAGGGTTTCACAAACCCTGTAGAACAATGATAATCTTATAACTAATTAAGAGGGTTGTTATTATTCTAGAGAGAGAGTAGAGAGAGAAACAAAGAAAACTTTATTAAGTGTGAAAATTAAGTAAACAACCAACACCCATTTCCATGGTGGAAAGGGGTTTATATATACCCAAGTCCTTAAGTGGACTTGGGCCTCCGGCCCATGAACATGCTCATGGGTCGAGCTAAACATAAATATTACTTAAACAATACTACGAGCCTATAACTATATTGATGGAGTGACCGAGACTTTCTTTATACGAAAAACGTATCTCCAACAATCTCCCCCAAAGGGAGGTCACTAAAAATTTAGAAAGTCCTAATCTAGCATGTTAGATCTTGTTCTTAAGCTCGTAGTCCACTTTCTCTTTTCTTCTTTAACTTTTCTTCCTTTTGTGAATATGTGTTGAATAACATCAGGCTTTTGCTTGGAACATGTTCTTTTAGCCTTTCACGTGTAATCTTTGTCTTCTTGTGATATTTGCCTCTTCGTGACTTCATGTCCCACATACCTATCCTTTGTTGAATTCTTGAAAGTTTCAGAGTCGATACAGTGGAAGACTTTTAGGTCAGACTTTCTTGAATTTGCTGAAATATTCAATGGAGAAGGAATAAGTATGTGAGGATGACTTCAACTGGTACACAGCAATGCCACCGTGTTCAAACGCAGCAACATAATAAGACACGAATAAAATGACTTTGACATTTTATCCTGATTCGGTAGCATTTAACCTCCGGTCGGTGAAGACCGTTGGACGATAATAAATATCGTACTTGTGACAGGTAGCTCTAATTAAAGATCTCCTTGACAAGATTTCGCGGGTAAACCCGTTCTCTTTATTCGACCGTCCAAAGCTGACTGCGAACATAAAGAGTGAATCATTTGGATTAAAAATCCGTATGATTGAAGCTGTCAATTCGTGAAACTTGGAACAAGTGAATTTCAATTAAGACTTTCACCATCGTTGCTTTCCAGTTATCACGAGCTAGATTCAAATAAAATCTTGCTTGTCACCTACCAAGTACTGTTTGATGTTAACACTAGAAGGATTTCCACTCGCCACTGTGAACACTAAAGAGTGTCACTCTGAGTGTTCTGGCAAGATCATACGATAATGCGTAGAGGCCTGGAACGAGTTTAAGTTCAATTAAGAATTAAACTACTGTTTCTTTCCAGTTTTCACAAGATTGGTTCTTAAAGAACCGCACGTGTCACCTACCATGAGCTTGTTTGATGTTGGCTCAAGCAGGATTTCCATCTTCATTGTAGTACTTGCGTATTACTCGGTTGTTCTGGCAATATTACAAGAATACTGCGTAGGACTCATAAAGATCTCTTACTTTTCACAGTGTGTGAAGAAGCAAGGAATAAATGGAAAGTGTCCTAATGAGACTTTTGATGATCTCGTGGCTCTAGAGTCGATAGTGCGTTTTGATTTAGTGAGCGATGGCTGGAGAGGATTGCCACCTATTCAATATCAGTCTATTCGGAGTGAATAAACCAACATATAACGTGTTGAGCTCCGTGTGATTAAAATAAACATCTTTTGAGAGATATTTGAGTTAGCTGGGAGGGGTTGTGCATGACATCACTGGGTCCATGTGTCTTCAATATTGAGAATCATTTAAAAATGATCCCAATAATAGATGTGTTGACTCGGTTTCTGTCCTTGTTAGAAATACGTTTTTACGTATATTAGAAGTATCGGTCACTCCACAATATTATTAATGTTGTAATAGCTCGTAGTTAGTGTTACTTATTAAGTTAAGTAAGAAACCGACCCATGGGCTTGTCATGGGTTGGCCCAAGCCCAATATAGGCCTTGGATATAAATACCCCTTTCCACCATGGAAAGGGGTTGGTTGTTGATCATTCTACACTTTCATTTTGAATAAAATACACATAGTTTCTCTCTCACTTTCTCTCTCTAGTTTCTCTCTCTAGAAATCTTCAACCCACTTCATAGATTCATAGTTTATCAAGATTCTACATTTGGTATCAAGAGCTATGGGGTGATTTAAGGTAATGATTTGTGTTGTTATTTAGTTTTTGATTGTATTAGTGTTCTTTAAGAAGATCCATCTTGATTCTTGGAGTTTTTGGTGTTTTGTGATTGGGATTAGTAGATAAGTATTAGTTTTTACTTATTTTAGTTGAAATCACAAAACTTTTTGGGTAACTTGGTAAAAATCTGGGTTTTTTCATCATTTTTTTGATCGACTTTACACGAATCAAGTTTCTGTTTTTCCCAGTAAAAGTTCCGTACCAAAAGTTCCGGATCAAGGAAAGTTCCGGATCAGGGAAAAGTTCCGGATCAAAGGAAAGTTCCGGATCAAGGTAAAGTTCCGGATCAAGGGAAAGTTCCGGATCAAAGGAAAGTTCCGGATCAAGTTAAAGTTCCGGATCAAGGGAAAGTTCTGGATCAAGGAAAGTTCCGGATCAAGGTAAAGTTCTGGATCAAGGGAAAGTTCCGGATCAAGGTAAAGTTCCGGATCAAGGGAAAGTTCCGGATCAAGGAAAGTTCCGGATCAAATCTTCCGAACCAAAAGTTCCGAATCAAGGATTTCCGAGTCAAAATCTTCCGAATCAACACTTCCGAATCAACAAAAGTTCCGGATCAAGGAATATTTTACTTGTTTTTTCGACGATTTTTAGAGGATTTAATCTTGGTTTCTTACAACAAAAACTCAACACAATTCACAAGCTTTACTTACTGCTCGATCAACCGATAATCTTTGTCTCTTTGAAGTGAACAAAATGAATCCGAATTCATTAATGCCTCAGATGACATCACTTACGGACATTTCCGTCATTACGGGAACGGATAATCGCCCTCCAATGCTCATTAAAGAAGTCTTTGAAGCATGGCAAGGCCGTATGATGTCATACCTTAAGGGAAAACCGACATATGGGAGGCTTATGGTCAAGTCAATTCTTAATGGTCCACTTGATTATGGTACCATCGTGGTTAACAATGTGACTCGACCACGAGAATTTGAAGAACTTACACCAGCTCAACAACTAGTTGCCGATGCAGACGAAAAGGCTCTTCAAACCATTCTCCAAGCTCTTCCACATGACATTTATCGAATGGTAAGTCAGTATACGGTGGCAAAGGATTTATGGGAACGTCTAAAGGTGTTGCTACAAGGTACGTCTCTTACCAAACAGGAAAGGGAATGTCAGTTGTATGATCTGTTTGATAGATTCACTTACAGCCCAGGGGAAACGCTTCACGACTATTACTTCAGATTCACTACTCTCATGAATGATCTGAATGTATACAATCTCGTGACTGCTCCATTCCAGGTTAACACCAAATTTTTGAATACTTTACCTCAAGCTGAATGGGGTGAGTATATTACCGATGTTAAGTTAACCAGGGATTTGCATAAGTGCAATTTGGATCAACTATATGCTTTTCTTCAGCAGCATGAGAAACATGTGATCATGCACCGTTCGCCTCGAGGTATGTACCCTGATTCCTTAGCTTTGATGGCGAATCAACCAAGCTTGTCACACAACAACACTCCTTATATCTTGGGACATCAAGCCTATCATCCATCACCTTACATGACACCAACCTTCCCCCAATACTCGATTCTATCGCAACCACCCACCTCACATCAGCAACAATATCGGTTTAATGCACCTTCATCACAATATGCTTCACAACCTCACCCAGCAAGTATTGCACCTTATGCTCAGTCTTCATATTCTTCTTATCAAGAGAATGCAGCATATCCATCAAGCTACTCTGACCACATGAGTGTTCCTTCTAGTGCTTATACAGCTCAACAAGACCAAGCACTGTATTGTGATGATGATGAAGTCCCCATTCCTGAATTCAAACAAGGAACTGACCCAGTTGAAGTGTTAGCTACTATGTCTGCTTATCTCACAAGGACTTTAAGCAACCGAGGATTTAGAGGACCAACTCCTACTAACAATCAGCTGAGGAATTCATCCAATTCTCGCCAACAAGCTACTATTGAGAATGGCAGGGTAATGGTTCAACCTATTCAACCTTATCAGGGGAGACCTACTACATCAACCACCAATGCACGCACGGTCAATCCTGCTCCAATGGTCAACACTCCTCCACGGGCTAATTCCACAGGCAAGTTGAGAATGATTACATGCTACAACTGTAAGGAAGAAGGTCACATGTCCAGGGATTGCAAAAAACCCAAGAGGAGAAGGGATGGTCAATGGTTTGCAGAGAAGATTTATCTAGTGAACGCTCAGGCACAAGGAAGGGAACTTGATGAAGAGGAGCTTGCATTTCTTGCTGATCCAGGGATTGCTGAACAAGACGTTGTCACCACACAGAATGCAGCATACCAAGCAGATGATCTTGATGCTTATGATTCAGACTGTGATGAACTTCAATCGGCGCAAGCAGCTCTTATGGCAACTATCTCTAGCTTAGGGCCAGAAAAAAGATCTGAGGTACTTATTAATACCACTGATAATACCACTGATACTAGTATTCAACCACATCAAGTTGTGCAAGAGCATGCTGATTCGAATGAGTCTTCGGTGGTGAGTCTTTCAAATGAGGAGACAATCAATGATAGTAATATCAATGTGAGTCCCCAGACTTTGAGTGAATCACAACCGGGAGCCATTTCGCATACGCATACTCCTGCTCAACAAGATTTGGTCATGGTTCCTGCTACATTACTTAGCCAAATGAATACTGCACTCTTAGAAACCCTAGCTAAGAATAAGAGTTTGTCTGATGAGCTTGCCTTAAGCAACGAGAAAGTTCAAACTTTAGAATTAGTTCCTTCGTCTAGTGTTCTAACAAATCCCGAATATGACCATTTTCGAAACAAACAAATGGGTCATTTGCAAGAAATTGAAACCTTAAGAGCAGATCTTTCTAATGAACTTAAAGAAAAAGAGTTAGTGGTCACTAATTTTCAAAAACTTCAAACAGATTTTGAATTACTCGAGTCTAAGAAGAATGAAATGGAAATTAATGCGGCTAATAAGATTAGAAGTCTAGATTATTTGCTTTTAAGACAATACGCTGCCTCTCAACTAGTGCACTTATTTGATGCTTCGTTTAGAGAATTTAACTTATCACGTCAAAAAGGCCTTCCCCCTAACCCACGGTATGCAAAACAAGCTTTTATCCATAGTCCAAGACTTTATAATGCAACCCAATTAGGATTGGTCTTAGACCCGATTGTTATTTTCGATGATCGCATAAATAAGGATCTAGTTGATGAGAATCGGTCATACAACTTTGCAAAATATCCCGATTGTGATTATTTTAAAATGAATCAGGAGCTTGCTAAAACAGATTTTAGAATTCGCTTCCATATGGACAAAGATCTCATTACAGCACCAACCTACATGTTAAATGAAGAAAACCCTAGTACACTTCCTACACTTGTCAAAATGGAAGGACCTAAGGAAATTCCAAAGGATCTTCCACCTGTTAGCACTGTATGGTTAAACTTGCAAGAGATTAATCAATACTTTGTTAGTTTTGACAAGGTCATTTTGGAATGTACGACTTAAAATGGCTTAAACGCCGGAGAATGGGCTTTCGAACACATGAACGAGGTGTTTAAAAATGAGATCAATCCGTTTGTCGAAAGTCTAAAAAGAAGTTTTGCATCTCTTTCGGAAAATCTTGGATTTGAAATTGCAGAAGTTCAAAAAGTGTTTTATGAAATGGACACCGCTTACGAACTACAATTAATTGAAAAGGAAAAGATTTTATCCGAATATGACCGATTCTTGTCCCAAGTAATTTCGTGTGATGTGCTTACTACGGTGAATGTTAATTATTCGAATGAGCTTACATCCGCTATGATTAACTGTGATGCTGTGAATATATGTGATGATGTGTGTGATCTCTCTGTAAATGTTGCTGATACTGTAAATGAGGTAGATAATCATTCTTGTCACGAATCTAACGCTGAATTTTTAAAGCTTCAAGATTCTTACAATTTACTTTCAAAACGCTTTAATCAACTTGAACAACATTGTATATCTTTAGAATTAAAACAACAAACTCAAAATGAGGATCTTTTGATAACAAATAGTTGTGAAAACAGTGTTGAGACGAGTGACAAGATGATTGCAATAGTTAAGGCATTAGAGGAAGAGATTATGAGATTGAAGAGAGATGTGTCATCAAATGAAACACTAAAATTGGAACTAGAGGCTGCAGAGTCTAAAAACCAGGACTTAGAAATTAGACTTTCGTCTATTCTAGGGGAGATGGATCGTGCAAGACAGGGAATGTCCAAACTTTATGGTTCACTAGAAGAACGCTTCGCTTTTAATGCGGCACAGCAACAATCTTATGTTGAACAATTGAACCAAAAATGTGAGGAAATCTCTGACTTAAACATCCTGCTCATTGACAAAAACATGGTTTTGGCCGAGTTAAAGGAGACACTTCTTCTCACCCGACAAGAAGCTGTTAATAACTTAGCTACCAACTCTGCACCGTCCTCTAGTGCTCCAACAACCAAGTCAGTAGTGCTTTATAAGAACCCACTCCATAAGAACAACCCGGTTACCTACGATGATTATATGAGGAATGCCATTAAGCATGTAGATCTTGTTAGGGATATTTTAGACGATCTTTATGCCTTAGATCCCTCAAGTAGCTACTATTACTCAGCTCATGAATATATTAAGCGAGTTCAATATTGCTTAGCATATTTACAATACATAGGTAAACCAGGTTCTGCACTACTCACTAATCGTCCCATTGCTGTAACTCCATTCAATAAGACCCCAGGAGCAAAACCGTCATTGGCACAATCAAGTAAGGCACCTTTAAAATCTGTTGCTAATGTTCCCACTTTGCCTTCTACAGGATTAAAAGAGTCTACTAAGGCTAAAGGATCGCCACTCAAGAAAGATAAGATCAAGCCCTCCACTAGTAGTACCAACAAGAAGAAAGTAGAAGCTCACCATAGGAATGTTAGTTCAGATTTAAATAAAAAGAATCATGTTAAGACTAAAAGCTCTGCGCCTGTGCAGCAGCCTAAACCATTTGTGAATTCTGATTTGAAATGTTGGAATTGTAATGAATGTATGTTTTCCCAACGTCATGATTTGTGTCTTATTGATCATGTGAATGAAATGAATGCCATTAGGAATGATCTTGAATGGAAGCCAACTGGTAGAACTCGTGCCCAAGTTGGCTGGCAATGGCGTCCCACTGGTAGGACCTTTACATTAGATGGAAAAATGTGCTCTTTAACTAGGAATGCATCCATTGAGGTTAGGTCTAAGCATCCTTTAGTTAGGCACACTAGCACTAAAGTATGGAAACAGCGCCCTTTAATTAGGTCAGCCCCCACTATAGTGCCTATCAGTGAAGAAATACCTCAGGATTTAAGCCAACTAGAATCTACACCACCAACTAGGAAGAAAAAGGCTAGGAAATCTAAGAAACCTAAAGTTAGCAAATCTAAGATTATTAAATCTGTACCTGCTAATAACAAGGAACATTCAGATTCCGATACCTCTACATTGTCCTCGTCTGGTGATATTTTCAGGTGGTTCAAATCATCCTCTGGTATTTGGACTCCGGTTGTTCAAAGCATATGACCGGAGATCGCTCGATGCTCCGAAATTTCGTCAGCAAGTTTCTTGGAACGGTTAAATTCGGTAATGATCATATTGCAAAGATAATGGGTTATGGTGAATATCAGATTGGAAACGTTACGATTTCAAGGGTATACTATGTAGAAGGTCTTGGTCATAATTTATTCTCGGTAGGACAGTTTTGTGATTCCAACCTAGAGGTTGCTTTTCGACAACATACTTGTTTCATCCGCAACTTGGAAGGAAAAGATTTGTTGAAGGGGTCTCGTGGTGCAAATCTTTATACTTTGTCCTTACAAGACATGATGGCCGCCTCTCCAGTATGTCTTCTCTCTAAAGCATCTAAGACCAAGTCATGGTTATGGCATCGCAGATTATCTCATCTCAACTTTGATGCTATTAATCATCTGGCTAAAAACGAATTAGTTCGTGGTCTTCCAAAGCTCAAATTTCACAAGGATCATTTATATTACGCGTGTTCAAGGGGGAAAAGTACCAAGAAATCATACAAGCCCAAAGCTGAAGACACTAATCAAGAAAAACTTCATCTTTTGCATATGGATCTTTGTGGGCCAATAAGAACTGAAAGTGTGAGCGGTAAGAAATTCATCCTTGTTATTGTGGATGATTTCTCCAGGTTTACATGGGTTAGATTTCTACGTACAAAGGATGAAGCACCGAAGGCTATCATCACTTTTCTGAAATTCATTCAGGTACGTTTAAATACTACTGTCCGCCGTATTCGTACAGATAATGGAACAGAGTTCGTCAACCAGACTCTTCGTGCTTACTATGAAGATGTTGGTATCTCACATGAAACATCCGCTGCACGTACTCCACAACAAAACGGTGTCGTTGAAAGACGGAATCGTACGCTTATGGAAGCTGCTAGGACTATGCTGATTTATGCGAACGCTCCATTGTTCTTGTGGGCAGAAGCTATATCTACTGCATGTTTCACCCAAAACCGCTCTACCATTCGGAAACGCCATGGAAAAACACCTTACGAGCTTCTACATGATCGTAAACCCGATGTTTCATTCTTTCATGTGTTTGGTGCTCTTTGTTATCCAAACATTAATAGTGAGAACTTGGGCAAACTTCAACCGAAAGCCGAAATAGGTATTTTCATTGGTTACTCACCCTCCAAGAAAGCATACCGAATTTACAACCGTCGTCTTGGTAAGATTGTAGAAACTATGGACGCAGATTTTGATGAGCTGACAGCGATGGCTTCTGAGCAACGCAGCTTTGAACCCGCGCTTCATGAGATGGGAACCGGTGCTATTAGTTCCGGATTAGTTCCCAATAACCCTACTTCTACATCATTTTTACCACCTACAAGGCCCGAGTGGGATAAACTGTTTCAACCGTTGTTTGATGAATTCTTTGATCCCCCAAATGATGAAGTTCTAGCACCTGTAGTGATAGCTCCAATCCCTGAAGTTATTGCTCCTGCTAATGAAGCTTTATCAAATGCATCTTCAATTAACATTGAACCGGATGCACCTTTACCAAGTGATTCTCAAACTACACCTGAATCGTCACCCTTACTTGTGCCTAATGATGTTGAAGAGGATTCTATTGATCACGATCTGGAATATGCTCACCTACAAGAGCTTCCTTTCTTTGGTGTACCGATACCTGAAAACCCTTCAGCCGCGTCTACCTCAGAAGAAGCTCCTTCTATTGTTCACTCCAGACCACCTAGGATTGAAAAACATAGCACCAAATGGACAAAAGATCACCCAATTAGGAATGTCATTGGAAGTCTCGATCGACCAGTCTCTACATACCATCAGTTACAAGAGAGTGCACTCTATTGCTACTTTGATGCATTTCTCTCCGAAGTTGAACCTAAAAATTGGCAACAGGCTATGACTCAATCATCTTGGATTGAAGCCATGCAGGAGGAACTAAATGAATTCCAAAGACTTGAAGTATGGGAATTAGTTCCTCTCCCTGACAAGGTTAACATCCTTACTTTGTTATGGGTTTATAAGGTTAAACTTGATGAGATGGGTGCAGTATTGAAGAATAAGGCTAGATTGGTTGCTAGAGGATACAAACAAGCCTTGGGTATCGACTTTGAAGAATCTTTTGCTCCTGTTTCAAGATTGGAGGCTATTAGACTATTCCTTGTGTATGCTGCTCATATGAACATGATCGTCTATCAAATGGATGTGAAGACGAAATTTTTGAATGGTGAACTAAGGGAAGAAGTCTATGTTAGTCAGCCGGATGGGTTCGTTAGCACGGAGTTTCCTAATCATGTGTACAAGCTTAAGAAGGCTCTCTATGGGTTGAAACAAGCTCCACACGCGTGGTATGATCTCCTTTCAACATATCTCATCTCGGAAGGCTTCTCCAAAGGCAAGGTGGACCCCACTCTATTCACTCTCAAGGAGGACAACGACATGATTCTGGTACAAATTTATGTTGATGATATAATATTTTCTGCCTCTAACATAGAATTGTCAAAACGCTTTGAGAAGATAATGTCCACACGCTTTCAGATGTCAATGATGGGAAAATTTTCATTTTTCTTAGGATTACAAATTTCTCAGAATCCTAGAGGCATCTTTATTAATCAATCCAAATATGCTCTAGAATCTTTAAAGAAATATAACTTTGAAAATTGTGACCTCGTGGACACTCCAATGGTGGAGAAATCCAAGTTAGATGAAGATAGGAATGGGATTATTGTCGATCTAAAACTTTACCTTGGGATGATCGGCACCCTTCTCTATCTAACTGCTAGCAGGCCTGATTTGCAATTTGCCGTATGCATGTGTTCCCGGTATCAGGCTCGGCCTATCGAAAATCACCTACATGTTGTTAAAAGGATCTTTCGGTATCTCAAAGGAACACTTCATCGTGGTCTATGGTATCCGAAAGATTCCTCTATTGCTTTAATATCATACGCAGATGCCGATCATGCTGGGTGTCAAGACACGAGGCGTAGCACTTCTGGATCTGTGCAACTCCTTGGAGACAGATTGATCAGTTGGTCTTCAAAAAGGCAGAAAAGCGCTGCAATTTCTAGCACGGAGGCTGAATACATCGCCATGTCCGGTTGTTGTGCTCAAGTCCTTTGGATGAGATCACAATTAACTGACTACGGTTTGGGATTCAACAAAATCCCGATGTATTGTGACAACAAGAGCGCCATTGCCCTTTGCTGCAACTATGTTCAACACTCCCGGGCCAAGCACATAGACGTTCGCTACCATTTCATTAAAGAGCAGGTGGAGAACGGAGTGATCGAGCTGTATTTTGTCACCACTGAGTATCAGCTGGCAGATATGTTCACCAAAGCCTTAGATCGAGGACGAATCGAGTTTTTGATCGACAAGCTTGGCATGAAATCATTCACTCCAGCGACTCTCAAAGAATTGGCAGAAGAATCAGCTGAATAGTGGTGGTAAACTATTCAGGCGTATCCTTTGTTCGTGATCATGTATATTATCGTATATATATAAACCACAAAAAGAAAAATACAAAAATATAAAACCTAGAAAAACCATAAAAAATTATAAAATCAAGAAAATCCAAAAATATTTTTCGTTTTTTAAATCGGGCATGTCTTTTAGTACGGTAATATTTACGGCTTTAGAAATGTCGATCAAAATTGACACGACGCCATAAATAGAGTCCGTATAAAAGTTGTACATTTTTAAAACATGCCCATTATGGCTTGTAGTTATTTCAGACTGCAACCCGGTTTTCGCATTAAAGTCACGTATTTCCTTGGAAAACGTTGGCTCACAACGGGAATTAATTTTCTCGGGCATGATTTACAAGCCAAATCATGCAAAGGGATCAAGTTTACTTTACAACTTGGTCTAACACAAGTTAGTGTACGTCTCAGTGCATTAATTTGTCAAAATAAGAGAAATCTTATTGCCACCACGAATCAATCTTTTCAAGACATTAATTGGAAATGTTTTCATTAATATTTGACTCTTTAAACAATTACTACAGCTCTTTAAATAGAAAACGGGTCATCGTTTAAGGGGGAGAAAATATTAAATTATCTTCGTCATCAAAACGATTTTCAAAAGTGTTTGTGGAAAATTAATTGGCTAAATGGTTTATGAGTGGTCTTGCTTTAGAATACAACTTGTGCTCGCTCAATGAGATAGGACTCGCTTTAGATCTTGGAGATTTGCTAATTGGATGCGATGCTTAAGTTGGGTGAAGGTTAAGTTGGCTAAATTTAACAATGGTTAAGGAGAATAGAAAAGACAAGGAATAAAAAATAAAAGGGAAAACTGTAGGGTTAAAAGTGACAATTTGTGAAAGTTGTTAAAAGTTGACCTAAGTCAAACCAAACCCCCCCCCCCCCCCCCCGTTTATTCTTTCTTATTCTGTGTTTCTATTGCCGCCATTAACACACACACTCAACACACACCCTCGTCTAAATCATCAAATCTGTTCCATTCATTCAAAAAGGTACAAACAACTAATTCTTTGATTTATAATTCACCTAAATTCATCATTTAATCTGTTAATTGATTCGGGTACTCAACTTTATTAAATTAGGGTTCGTTTGCCTAATTAGGGATTAATTGATTAGGGTTTTTGATGGGTTTTGCTTGGAATATCATTAGAATGTGTGTAGTTGCTTTAGAATGCCTTAGAACTCACAAACGCGACTAGATTAATCATTAATAGGCTGTGTTTAGAAGTTCCGGATGAACAAGGATTACAAACTTCCGAATGAAGGAAGTTCTGAACAAACTTCCGAATGAAGGAAGTTCCGAATGAACTTCCGAATGAAGGAAGTTCCGGATGAACTTCCGAATGAAAGAAGTTCCAGATGAACTTCCGAATGAAGAAGTTCCGAATAAACTTCCGAATGAAGAAGTTCCGAATGAACTTCCGAATGAAGAAGTTCCGAATGAACTTCCGAATGAAGAAGTTCCGAATGAACTTCCGAATGAAGAAGTTCCGAGTGAACTTCCGAATGAAGAAATTCCGGATGAACTTCCGAATGAAGAAGTTCCGAATGAACTTCCGAATGAAGAAGTTCCGAATGAACTTCCGAATGAAGAAGTTCCGAATGAACTTTCGAATGAAGAAGTTCCGAATGAACTTCCGAATGAAGAAGTTCCGAATGAACTTCCGAATGAAGAAGTTCTGAATGAACTTCCGAATGAAGAAGTTCCGAGTGAACTTCCGAATGAAGAAGTTCCGAGTGAACTTCTGAATGAAGAAGTGCCGAATGAACTTCCGAATGAAGAAGTCCCGAATGAACTTCCGAATGAAGAAGTTCCGAGTGAACTTCCGAATGAAGAAGTTCCGAGTGAACTTCCGAATGAAGAAGTTCCGAATGAAGGACTTCCGAATGAAGAGTTCCGAATGAAGGACTTCCTAATGAAGAGTTCCGAATGAAGGACTTCCGAATGAAGAGTTCCGAATGAAGGACTTCCGAATGAAGAGTTCCGAATGAAGAGTTGTTGGATTGATAGTTGTTTGCCTAATATAAGTACTTGTTGAAATGTATTATGCTTAGAAGTCATAATGATATATATCTATATATTTTTTGTGTGCATCAACCTTTTATGTCTTATCTTAAGCAGATACGATGACTAATCCAACAGTACAAGCAATCCAAGACTCTAGAGCAGCCGCAATTGCCGAAGCACGAACCCTCAAGTTCATACCAAACAATTACCGGCTGAAGCAAGTCTCAAAATCCACTCACCATGGATTTAAAGTCGCCATAGCAATCCTTGATCACTCCTACTTCAAGAATGCTTTAAGGAGTACTGCCTCGGTGCCATATGATTACATGTATGAGTTCTGGGCTACCAAGGAAAGCACTTCAAACAAGATCACCTTCACTCTCGACAACAAGCAGCAGACACTTACTGTTTCAGATTTCCGTAAGATATTTGGCATTCGGGATACACCCAAAGGTATGTCATTTTCCAGGGATCCTACTAAAGACGAACTCATAGAGATGCTCGATGCTCTTGGATGTCCTGACATACGAGTTGTGTCTGAGTTTACCACCGCTAAAGTAGGTCAACCTTGGAGAGCAATCTTGGGTATTCTCAGTAGATGTCTTACACCTAAAACCAGTGGGCATGATGCTTTGCGTAGTCCAATCATGAACATCTTCTATGGCATGTACAAAGGCTCAAATGCAGATTATGCATTATTGATGTGGGAAGAATTTAACTTTCAACTCTTCCAAAACAAGAAGCTGGAGACTAACTTCTTTCCTTACCCTCGGTTTATCAAGCTTATTATTAATTATTTTATGAAGAATGATGTCTCTATTGATAAGCGTGCAGCAAGTCGTCATCACACTGAAGAGGCTGATCACACTGTGGATCTAAGGCATGAAGGACCATCTGGTGGTGTTATTCCTGGTCCTATTCCCGATTATCTTCTGACGGATAGAATTAAAGCTTCAGCTGATTACAAACTACTGCTACTAGAAATCAAGACACTAAAAGCAAGCCTTCAGACAGTAGAAGACTCGTCTACTACGGTCAAGAGTAAAGGTAAACGCAAGCAACCAGCTGCTTTACCTGAACCCGAAACCAAGAAGAAGAAGACTGAGGCTAAGAAGGGAAAAGGCACTGCTGATGAGTTTGTTCTACGTGACGAAGAAAATGTTGATGATCCTACTCTTGACAAGGCTGAGAGAAAATTAATGAAGATAGCTATTTAAAGGAGTAGGAAAGACACGGGAGGTAGTGGTTCGGGTGCACAGATGAATGTTGAAGAAGAGTACGAGGAGCCAGAGGATATTGATGAGTTTGGATCACCTGAAAGGTATTCTACTTCGAAGGAGACATCCATCCCTGTTTCAGCAAGTGTTGAAAAGGAGTCCGGTGCTCCTACAATCATGGTACCTACTCAGCCTTTAGTAACTCAACCTCCACCAATACAGCCCTTACCCACCCGACCGGTTTCAACACCATTCCTTCCACCTCCAATAACTCCCATCCTCAGTACTGTGGTTACAACCGAGCCTCTTCAACCAACTCAGAGCAGCTCTGCATCATCTTCAATGGCTGCATTTGTAATGGCAGAACTCTTGGATAAACATACGGATAATCAAAAAAGAGAGATGAATGAACTTCGCCAAGAGCTACTTAGACGAGCTCAAAGTGAAGAAGCATCTAAGAAAGCCCAAGAAGAGATGCTTGCTAAGTTCGCTGCAGAGATGGAGTTGACACGTAAAGCTCATGCAGAAGAACTAGCTCAGGTTAAGCAGGCTGAAGCTGATAAGTATGCTGCAAGAATCACGAGACTTCAAGCTATGAGGGATAAATACAAGGAGCAGAAAGAAACACTTGAAGCTTCTGTTGAAGAGAGAGTGAAAGAATCCGTTGAGTCCATTATGCCAAAACTGCGTGATGAGTTGAAGACACTCGCGGCTGATAACTTGATGATCAAGTCATCCAATCCTTCTGAATCCGCCTACAAAATTGCCTATGATTTAACGGATTTTGAATTAAAGAAGATCCTCAAAGCTCGTATGAGGGAACTTGGATCTTTTGATAAATCTAAGATTCAACGGACACTCTACAAGTCACTGAATGATGCTATCATGGAGGATGATCGGCTATTTAAGATGTTTGGAAGTGTTGTACCTTACCACATTCTGCCTGAGGAAGAAAGGGAAGAAAGTGAACAAGAAGAGGGTGACGGGGAAGAAGAAGGTGAAGAAGAAGAAGAAGAAGAAGATGATGATGATGGTGACGATGGTGGTGATGATGATGAGGATGATGATGATGATGATGGTGATGATGGTGGTGATGGTAATGACGAGAGTGCTAAGGGAAGCAACAAGGATAGCGATGAGGATGATGATGGTAAACAGCCTGAAACAGGGGATAAGGTTGCCAGCACAAAGAAACCTTCTAAGTCTGGAACCAAGTCTAAGAAAGATGCTGCAGAAAAGGAAAAATCCACTTCAACGGAATCAAGACGATCCAAGTGGCGCCATGATGTGAATGCTACTACGGCGTCATCGATTCCCGGTACATCTATTGCTGTGTCTATACCTGTTACCACTAACCCTGTTAGTTCTGTTGTTGCTCCTGTAATTGCAGAGTCAGTAACTAAACCTGAAGCTGCACAACACTCGCCTGTTCATGACACCGCCGAGATGCCTGAATCAGAACCAGCACGTGTTCATGTCTCTACTCCTCTACAACAAGAACCACAATCTATTGTTCCTGAGTCAAGCACACGGGACTGGGCAGACACATTGGAGATTGACGAGACTGCACCGCCACAAGCTTGGATCACGGCAGCGGCTCAATATGATCCAATCACAGAAGCTGACAAAGATGTTCTATATCTCCGTATCCGTAGTCCGATTGACTTGTGCGCATTTCTGGCTCATGAGTATAAATCTTCGGTCACTCCGTCATTGGTAAAGAGAGCGCTAAAGGATAAGAGAATTCGCGCAAAACCAGGTTAACCCGAATGGAGTTCGAGTATTATGCTGACGAGGTCCTGAAAGCTCTTAACACCGTTCAAAGGCCAGGACTCCATGAATTAGAAAGAGCTCCACCTCCACTTGATCCTTCTCAAGATAATCAAATTGCTCTCGACTTCTTCGTCACCTATGATCTTGAGTATCTCCTCAAGGGTTCATCAAAGTACGCAACCTCCCTGACCTTGCTGAAAGCTGCCAACTGGGGGACAATACCCTGGATCAAGGAAAAGGTAAACCGACTCTGGGTCCCAAGGGTAACTCGTAATTATGATATGTATGCTGTTATAGGTGCATCTCATTGGGACGAACGAGTCCGAAGGGCGTACAGAGGTTGCTGCTTAGCCAATTCAGGAAGCAACGTTAGATCCGATATTCGCATCTCCAGCATTTTGGGACTGAAAACTGAAGCCAAGAATGGCTATTATCATGTGACGGAGATTCGTCTAAAAAGGGAGGATGACAGAGAATACAAAATCCAGCAGGGAGATTTTTCTATCATTCGCCTTGAGGATATCGAAGACATGTTACTTATGATGACCCGTGATCAACTCACCCATATTGCTCGTGAAGACATCATTGCCTTGAATACGACACTTCGTATGTTCACACGAAGCGTTGTTATCAAGAAACGAGTTGAAGATCTTCAATTGGGAGTCGAAAGCTACCAAAGGAAGCTTAACCTCACCCGTCCAATGAATCAAGTTCTACCTCAACATGTCGATAGATGTCCCTATACCGGCATTACTGTTCCGAATTACGGCATTTTCTACTTGAACAGTCGAGGGATAATGAAGTTTATGAGGGTGGGTGAGCTTTATAAGTACAGTGATGGGACTCTCATATACGTCAGAGGAAAGTTGGAGCATCTTAATTCAGGTGGGTCTTTACCAGAGATGACTGAGGATTGACATCAGGGTTATCGGCAAATGGCAAAGTATGTGATCAAGAAGATTGATCAAAAGCTCCGTGAACGTAGATTGATGAGGAGCTTAGAAAGATTCGTTGGTGGTAGACCATATGGAGTACACCACAAGTTACTGCAACGATCCATCTAATGGATCGTACATCTCAGGTCTACTCTATATTGGTTTTTAATTGTGAATATGTAAATTTGTGAATATTGTGCTTTTATGGCTTGATGTAGTGTTAAGGTATGATAATTGTTCAAGAATTTCTCACGAGATTCTAAATCTTTCAAAATATATCATACTAAAGCACTACAACTATCCCTTATTAATTTAAGGGGGAGCATTAACATGTTCTATAGCCAAACATCGATTTCATTTTTTACCCAAAGACCGGTTAATCCATTCAATATCCCAAATATTAATGGTTAACATTTTGGATAAAGGGAGAAAATGGGATTAAGGAGACTTAAATGATACTTGGCTAAAAGATGAAAAAGACTTAACGATAATCCAACTTAATATGTGTAAAGCACGTGTTAAGGGGGGAGCGTTTTTTGATGAACAAAACACCTAAGGTACAAAACTTTTGATTTCAATATCACAAGTACCTTAAGTGATTTTCAAGGATTTTTCATGGTGGCTATACCTTCCCAAAACACGCTTAATTCACGACGATGTGGTGACAAAAGGGTGGTAGGAATAGGTTTAGTCCAATGATTCATCAGAGCCGATGGAATCTTCCCAAGGACAATTCCCTAGATAGAATTAGAAGTCCTAGGAAAGATGGAGAAAGAATGTGAACATAGCTGAGTACCGAATAATTACTGATGCTAGCACTGGAACAATTACAACAAGGTGCTAGTGATGATGTATTGGTAAGTACTGAAGGGGTTGAAGAATGAAAAAGAAATGTAAAGATAAAGGGTGTAAAGAAAGAAGCCCTCCTTACAACTTTAGGCAGAAACCGGGTCAATACATATGCTATTGAGATCATTTTTGTTAATGATTCTCGATATTGAAGAAAGACATCATGGACCCAGTGATGCAATGCACAACCCTTCCCAGCTAACTCAAATATCTCTCAAAAGGTATTTGTTTTAATCACACGGAGATCAACACGTTATCTATTGGTTTATTCACTCCGAATAGACTGATATTGAAAAGGTGGCACTCCTCTCCAGCCATCGCTCACTAAATCAAAACGCACTATCGTGTCTAGAGCCAAGAGATCATCAAAAGTCTCATTAGGACACTTTCCATTTATTCCTTGCTTTCTCACACACTGTGAAAAGTAAGAGATTTTTATGAGTCCTACGCAGTATTCTTGTAATATTGCCAGAACATCCGAGTAATACGCAAATATTACAATGAAGATGGAAATCCTGCTTGAGCCAACATCAAACAAGCTCATGGTAGGTTACACGTGCGGTTCTTTTAGAACCAATCTTGTGAAAAACTGGAAAGAAACAGTGGTTTAATTCTTAATTGAACTTAAACTCGTTCCAGGCCTCTACGCATTATCATATGATCTTGCCAGAACACTCAGAGTGACTCTTTATTGATCACATTGACGAGTGGAAATCCTTCTAGTGTTAACATCAAACAGCACTTCGTAGGTGACGTGCAAGATTCTTTATGAATTGAGCTCGTGATAACTGGAAAGCAACGATGGTGAAAATCTTAATTGAAATTCACTTGTTCCAGGTTTCATGAATTGACGGCTTCAAATCACAAGGATAAATTATCCAAGTGATTCACTCTTTATGTTCGCAGTCAGCTTTGGACGGTCGAATAAAGAGAACGGGTTTACCCGCGAAATCCTGTCAGGAAGTTACTTAATTGAAACTATCCGTCACGGGTACGATATCTAATATCGTCCAACGGTCTTCACCGACCGGAGGTAAAATGCTACCGAATTAGAATAAAATGTCAAAGCCATTTTATTCGTGTCGTTGCTGTGTACCTGTTAAAGACGGTGGCGTTGCTGTGTACCTGTTGAAGACGGTGGCGTTGCTGTGTACCAGTAGAAGACGGTGGCGTTGCGGTGTACCTGTTGAAGTCGTTCCCACATGCTTATGTTTTTCTGCATCAAAGTTCAGCAAAATTTAAGAAAGTGCAAAATGAAGTCTTCCGCTGTACCAAACTCCGAAGCTTTCGAGAATTCAACAAAAAGACATAAGTGTGTGGAACATGGAGTCACGAGGAGGCAAGTTTCACAAGAAGGCAAAGATCGCACGTGATTGGTCAAAAGAACAATGCTCTCAAGCCAAAGCCTAAAAGATCAAATCAAAATATTCACAACAAAAAGAAAGAAGAAAAGACTACGAGTTGAAGAACAAAGACTTAGTATAGTATGCTAGGTTTAGAACTTTGTAAACTTGGAGTGACCTCCCTTAGGGGGAGATTGTTAGAAATACGTTTTTACGTATATTAGAAGTATCGGTCACTCCACAATATTATTAATGTTGTAATAGCTCGTAGTTAGTGTTACTTATTAAGTTAAGTAAGAAACCGACCCATGGGCTTGTCATGGGTCGGCCCAAGCCCAATATAGGCCTTGGATATAAATACCCCTTTCCACCATGGAAAGGGGTTGGTTGTTGATCATTCTACACTTTCATTTTGAATAAAATACACATAGTTTCTCTCTCACTTTCTCTCTCTAGTTTCTCTCTCTAGAAATCTTCAACCCACTTCATAGATTCATAGTTTATCAAGATTCTACAGTCCTAAGCTGTAAGGAGGGCTTCTTTCTTTACACCCTTTATCTGTACATTTCTTTTTCATTCTTCAACCCCTTCAGTACTTACCAATACATCATTACTAGCACCTTGTTGTGATTGTTCCAGTGCTAGCGTCAGTAATTAGTCGGTACTCTGCAATGTTCACAATCATCTCCAACTTTCCTAGGACTTCTAATTCTA
Organism: Glebionis coronaria; assembly: GCA_025667525.1. Lineage (NCBI taxonomy): Eukaryota > Viridiplantae > Streptophyta > Magnoliopsida > Asterales > Asteraceae > Glebionis > Glebionis coronaria. The sequence continues at coordinate 74,596 of JANFOE010001472.1, read as the reverse complement.
TCTACGAAATTGTCCTTGGGAAGATTCCATCGGTTCGGATGAATCATTTGACTAATACCTAATCCTACCACCCTTTTGTCACCACATCCGTCGTGAATTAAGTGTGTTTTGGGTAAGTATTGTCACCATGAAAAATCCTTGAAAATCACTTAAAGCACTTATGATATTATAATCAAAGTTTTTGTGCCTCAAGTGTTTTATCCATAAAAAATGCTCCCTCTTAACATGTGAATTACACATATTAAGTTGGTTTATCTTTTAAGTCTTTTTCATTTATTTCAGCCAAATATCATTAAGTCTCTTTAATCCCATTTTTTCCCCTTATCCAAAATGTTAACCATTAATATTTGGGATATTGAATGGATTAACCGGTCTTTGGGTAAAAATAAAATCAATCCATGGCCATAGAACATATTAATGCTCCCCCTCAAGTTAATGAGGGTTAGTTGTAGTGCTTGAGTATGATAGATTTTGAAAGATTTAGAATCTCGTGAGAAATTCTTGAAACATTATCATACTTTCACACTACAACAAGCCACAAAAGCACAATATTCACAATATTTACATATTCACAATATTTACATATTCACAAGTGAGTATATGGAGTGAACCTGATATAGTACGACCTATTTAAATGGATCGTTCCATGAACTTGTGGTGTGCTTCATATGGTCTTCCACCAACGAAGCGTTCTAAGCTTCTTATAAGACGTCTTTCCCTCAGCTTCTCATCAATCTTCTTGATCGTATAGGTAGCACTCTGTTGATATACCTTGTCCCAATCTACAGTGACCTCTGGAAGAGTCTTATACTTGTTGAGATGCACCAACTTGTCCCGAATATGGGTGAGAGTCCCGTCACTGAATTTGTTGATCTCTGGAATTCTCAGGAACTTCATAAGACCACGACCATTCAGGTAGAAAATGTCGGGCATCGGGTCAGTGGTGCTGGTGTAAGGAGATTTGTCTGTATGCATCTGGAAGACTTTAGTACGTGGTTTTGAAAGATTGAGCTTCCTTTGATAACTTTCTACTCCAAGTTGCAGATCTTCAACTCTTTTCTTGATGACAACTCGACGTATGTACATTCGAACAGCTGATTCAGGGCAATTAGTTCTTCAGACTTCAAGTGTCTGAGGGCGTTGTGAGTTAGCAAGAGCAGCATGTCCTCAATTTCCTTGAGACGAAGAAGTGGAAAATCTCCTTCCTGGATAGTGTAGACTTTTTCATCTTCTCTAAAGAGTCTGATCTCTGTCAAATGTTGATAGCCTGTTTTGGGTTCAATCCTAACTCCTTGGATGCTTTTGATTCGAATCAGAGAGAAGACTTGAGAGCCTGAGTTGTGCACACATGCATAGTTGTAGGCGCGTCGCACACGCTCATCCCAATGTGAAGCACCCAATTCTGCATATCGATCATATTCAGGATATTTTTGTGGAACCCAGAGACGATTAAATTTTTCTTCTAACCAAGGTATCAAATCCCAAGTTGCAGCCTTTACCAATGTTAAGGAAGTTGCATACTTGTTTTCTCCCTTGACCAAGTATTCGAGATCCTCACTGACAAAGAATTCAAGTGCAATTTGATCATCATCTGCAGTTGTAGTAGGAGGAGGTTTTTCAGGCGCATGAAGACCGTCCCTTTGAGTAGTTCTCAATGCTTTCAAAAGTTCATTTGCGTTGTACTCGTATTCCGTACTGCTGAGCTTGGATTTAACACGAAGGTTGGGATTTTTGAGTCCTCTCACAACCATTGCTTGAGTCATGTTAGACCCATAAGTGTACTCCAAGAATCTTGAAAAATCTATTGGATTGCTTAGGAATTGGGAGAAGTCAGCTTCATCAGCATTTGTTAGTGGACGAAGTGCAGCAGCGTTGGATACCCAAGGTTGTACGGGTGCATTTTCATCTTCCTCGAGTGTATCCACCCATGCTGGTTCACTTGACTCTGGAATATCAGGAACGGTAGTAGAGACAGGAACATCAACAACAGGTACTGCTACTGCTTCAGTGTCTGGTATGTCTTGGACTGGATCAGAGATTGGGATTTCTGGTACAGGTTGATCGGGTTCCGTCAGTTGTTGTTGCACTAAAGTTGTAGTAACTGAAGCAACTGGGGCAGATGTGACAGGAACCGATGTGGTTGCAGGAGCGGTTGTGGCTGGAGTATGTGATGAGGATGTATTAGCATCTACATCATGAAACTTATTGGTGCGTCTGCCTTGACGATGTGGAGGTTTTTGAGTTGATTTACCCTTGGTAACGTCATCTTTGGGAGATTTGTCACCTTTGGACTTGTTTTTATTAGACTTGTCTTGCTTATCTCCATCCTTTTTCCTTGTATCATCGTCCCCTTCTTCTTGATCATTACCATTTTTGCCGTCACCATCACCATTATCATCACTATCACTGTGTTTATCACTTCCTTCTTCGTCATTAGTACCTTCTTCGTTACCACTACCTCGTTCTTCATCACTTCCTCCTTCGTCATCACTATGTTTGTCTTCATCACTTCCTCCTTCGTCATCACTACCTTTGTCGTCATCACCCTTGTCATCATCATCATTGTCATCATCAGCATCATCGTCATCATTGTCGGATTCGTCTTCCTCTTCATTTAAGATATTATAGGGAACGACAGTACCATGTTTCTCGAATATCTTAGTATCTTCATTTATAGCCGTTTTAAGAGCTTTATGAAGGATCTTTTGAGCTTTGGTTTTGTTGTAGGACCCGACTTGAATCATCCGAGCATGTAAGAGTTTCTTTAACTCATAATCCGTGAACCTTAGAGCCATGAGAAAATCTGACTTTTTAACGTTAGAAGACTTGATCATGACTTTGCTTGCGGCAATTTGTTTCAACTCGTCTCGCAGATTGTCAATAGATTCCTTAACCTTTTCATCAAGTGATTCAACAATTGAATTGTTAGCTTTGGCAAGAACCTATTTTTCATCTCGGTACCTTCTTTTGAGGTCTTGAAGACGAATCAACTTTGCTTCATTTTTGGCAGATTCAGTTGCTTTGACTTGAGCTAGTTCTTCTACATGTAGTTTGCGAGATAATTCTAACTCTTCTTGGAATTTAGCAATCGCGTCTTCTTGAGCTTTTCTTGTGGATTCTTCACTTTGTTTTCTACGAGCTAACTCCTCTTTAATCCGAATCATCTCTTCTTGTTGAGCTGTCATGAGTTGTTCTATCTGAATCATGAACATTGCTGGCAATGATGGAATCAACGATATCGGTGCAGCTGTGGTTTGTTGTGTAGGAGCAATGGTCATGGCAGTTCTTGAAAGTGAAGTGGAGAGAGGTCGACTTGGTAGAGTTAGAGTAAGTTGAATTGACGCAGGTGGGGTCACTGTAATAACAGGTGGAGGTAGAGTTAAAACTAATGGAGGCACTGTAGAAACTGGTGGAGGCACTGTAGACACTTGTAGAGGCACTGTAGAAACTGGTGGAGGCACTGTAGACACTTGTAGAGGCACAATAGAAACTGGTAAAGACACTGTAGAAACTGGTGGAGGCACCGTAGAAACTGGTGGAGGCATTGTAGTAACTGGTAGAGATACTATAGAACTTATGACTTTGGTAGTCTCAACAAATGCTGTCGTATCAATAGACCCGGTAACCTCCATGTCCTTCAATCCGTCATGAGGTTGTTGTTCATCATCAACATCATCAGCAGTTTGGGCAGATTTGTCACGACGAGGTATGTGCTCATCAGGTTTCCCAAATTCAGCAATATCAGAAGGTAGTATGGTTTCCTTTGCTTTCATACCAGAACCACTACCCCTAGTGTCTTTCTTACTTCGCATGATAGCTTTCTTTACATTTCGTGTTTCAGTTTTGCGAAGCAGTTCTTCTTCATTAGTATCTTCATCTTCATCCTCAAGCATTAACTCCTTTCCACTGGTCTTGGCGACACTTTTCTTCCTTTTGGGCTTAGGTGAAGCTGTTTCTTCTGATGGTTCACTGTGTTTGCGTTTGTCTTTTGGTTTTGAAGAAAATTATCCAGAATCAACTCGTTTTTTTTGTGTTTCCACCTCTCGCAAAACTTTTTTGTAAGCATCACTTGTTTTGATAGCATCATTCAACAGATTATCAGGAACTGGAGCAGGAATTCCTGAATAAGTATCCCTTTGTCCTTCTGTTTTCATGAATGTCAATAAATCATCGTCTTCTTCAGTATTCCACGTTTATTAATTTCGTCGTCTTCTTTCATGAAGTAATCAATGATCAGCTTTATGAATCGAGGAAATGGAAAGTGGTCAGACTTCTTCTTTTTGTTGTCAAATAGTTGATAGGTGAACTCCTGCCACATATATTTGGCTTAATCGATCTTTTGGTTCTGAAAGATTCCCCAAAAAATGCAAGCTTGAGGCAGTCTGAATGAGTCATGGCCACTATGTTTTGTAGTAAGGCACCGAATGAGGATATTGAATATTGCCTTCCATGGTTGTCCTAGTTGTGCTGTGGTAAATTGTGACAAGTTCCTTAATTCTTTACCATATTCTAAAGCTTGAAGTGTATCTAATAGATCGTCCTTGGTTGGATCAGCAACAAACTCTTCCCCTGCAGCTAAAAGAGGTAATCCAAGAATCTGACAAAAGTGGGTAAGAGAAAATATATTCTTACGTTTGTCGATTGTGAATGATATCTTTGTTTCAGACAGTGACTTCTTGGAGACCCAAAATTCATGCATATACACCTTTGGAACTGATGCCGTATACCGTAATGCATTTTTTATTGGTGTAAGATCAAGAATCTCCATGGCTACTCTGAAAGCATGCTGAGTTGGTACAAAACCTTCTTGCAGTGTGATATTATTTGGTTTAAACTTAAGACGTGTATCGATTGGAACGAGCTTGAGATCGGCTTGTCGTTGTTGATCCATAGTGAGTGACATGTTTCTTCTTAAGATAAAACACACAAGGTTGATCCAGAAGACAAAACAATTGATAGAACAGACAATACAATTTTGCAATACCAAACACAACTACTTCGCAATCCCAATTCATACTACTTCGCAAAAATCAAACTACGCTACTTCGTAATGAGCAATACACTACTTCGCAATGCAGTGTTAAACACAAGTACTTCGCAATGGTTGATCAATGTTACTTCGCAAACTTAGTTACTTCTGAAACATGTATACTGATCAAAAAGGAAGACTACTTCGCAATCAAACAAAATCAAGTACTTCGCAATCAAATTCAATGTTGTGTACTTCGCAATCACATTCAAAGTTATGTACTTCGCAATTGTATATAAAGAAAACAGGTACTTCGCAATGACATTCAAAGTTATGTACTTTGCAATCTCATATAAAGAAAAACAGGTACTTCGCAATGATAGTCAATGTTATGTACTTCGCAATCTCATATAAAGAAAAACAGGTACTTCGCAATGACATACAATATCAAGTACTTCGCAGTCAAATGCTATGTTGTGTACTTCACAATCACATTCAAAGTTATTTACTTCGCAATCACATTCAAAGTTATTTACTTCGCAATCACATGCCATCTGATATACTTCGCAATCACATACAAATGTGATATACTTCACAATCATAAGCCATATGATATACTTCGCAATCACATACAATGTGATATACTTCGCAATCATATGCCATATGATGTACTTCGCAATCAAAGTAACATTTACTTCGCAATAGACAACTCAAAAAGTCACTTTTGCAATACGAGTAATAATTTGTACTTCGCAATCTGGAGTTATCAAAGGTTGTTTCAAATTGATAATGATCTAAGGCAATTACATACTGATTTTAAGGCAATCTAAGCATAAGCCTATGTTTGTGTACCTATAGGAACCAAAAACCCTCTATCAATTCAATCAGTGGGTTACTTAATTGAAAACTTAGTGATTAACCCTAATTAGAATTAATCAAAGGCACATGGAACTATTGGATGATAAGCACACATAATAGACATAGAAAAAACATGATATGTAAATTACCTAGATGATTTAATCAGCAGGGAGGCAAAATACGCGAAGATGGAAGAAATACAACAATGGCGGCAAGTATGTGGTGAGAGTGTGTGAAATAGTGAAACGAATAAAGATAGAAAAGAAAGAGGGGGCGGGTATTTGTTTATTGACCTAGGTCAAACTTTTCAAGTTTACACTTTAGTCCTCTGTTTTCTTTCTATGTTGCATTTAGCTAAACGTTATCACTTAAATAGTCTATTAACTATTTGTTCACGCACAACCAAACAACGCACTTAAACTTCTATGCCTAATTTCGAGTTACATAAAGCACGAAAATCACGAAGGCCAACGAGTACATACTAAGAAAAAATTCACCATTAAGCATATAACCAAGTAATTTTCTGAAAGACTGTTGAAGACAGATTTGATGATGAAAATGATTTGAAATTTTATCCCCCTTAAATACAGACCCGTTTTCTATTTAAAGAGTTGTAGTCTTCGTATTAAGGAGTACTGATGAAAGACTTTTTTCGTTTTAACTGGATATAAGAACAGTTCGTGGTGGCAATAAGATTTCTCTTATTTATACAAAATAAGTGCACTGAAACGTACACAAATTTGTGTTAGACCAAGTTATAAAGTAAACTTGATCCCTTGTATGGTTTTAAAGTAAACCATACCCGAGAAAATTTCCCGTTGTGAGCCAACGTTTTCGTAAGAAATGCGTGACTTTTAATGCGAAAAGCGGGTTGCAGTAAAAAATAACTTCAAGCCATATGGGCATGTTTTAAAATTATGTACAACTTTTATACGGACTCTATTTATGGCTCCGTGTCAATTTTAATCGACATCTCTAAGGCCGTAAATATTACCGTACTAAAAGACATGCCTGTTTTAAAATGAAAAATATTTTTGGATTTTCTTGATTTTATATTTTTTATGATTTTTGTATGTTTTATATTCTTGTATTTGTCTTTTGGTGGTTTAAATATATACGATAATATACAAGATCACGATCAAAGGATACTCTAGAATAGTTTACCACTACTATTCTACAGATTCTTCTGCCAACTCCTTAAGTGTCGCTGGTGAGAATGATTTCATGCCTAGCTTTTTGATCAAAAACTCGATACGTCCTCGATCTAAGGCCTTTGTAAATATATCAGCCAGCTGATACTCAGTGTTGACAAAATACAGTTCGATCACTCCATTTTCCACTTGCTCTTTGATGAAGTGGTAGCGTGTGTCAATGTGCTTCGCCCGGGAATGTTGAACGTAGTTACAACAAAGGGCAATTGCACTTTTGTTATCACAGTACATCGGGATTTTGTTGAATCCAAGACTGTAGTCAGTTAATTGTGATCTCATCCAAAGAACTTGAGCACAACAACCGGACATAGCAATGTATTCAGCCTCTGTACTTGATATCGCATCGCTTTTCTGCCTTTTGGATGCCCAACTAACCAGTCTATCTCCAAGAAGTTGCACACTGCCAGAAGTGCTACGTCTAGTATCTTGACACCCAACATAATCCGCATCTGCATATGATATTAGTGCAATAGAGGAATCCTTCGGATACCACAGACCACGATGAAGTGTTCCTTTAAGATACCGAAAGATCCTTTTCACAACATGTAAGTGCTTTTCGGTAGGCCGAGCCTGATACCGGGCACACATGCATATAGCAAATTGTAAATCAGGCCTGCTAGCAGTCAGATAGAGAAGGATGCCGATCATTCCACGGTAAAGTTTAGGATCGACAGCTATCCTATCCCTATCCTCATCTAACTTGGATCTCTCCACCATTGGAGTATCCACGGGGTCACAATTTTCAAAATGATACTTCTTTAATGATTCAAGAGCAAATTTGGATTTATTAATGAAGATGCCTTTGGAATTAGGAGAAATTTGCAACCCTAATAAAAATGAAATATTTCCCATCATCGACATCTTAAAACATGTGGACATAATTTTCTCAAAATGGTCAGACAGTCTTTGAGTAGTGGCATCAAATATTATATCGTCAACATAAATTTGTACCAGTATCATGTCGTTGTCCTCCTTGAGAATAAATAATGTTGGGTCTACTTTGCCTTTGGAGATGCCTTTCGAGATGAGATAAGACGATAGGAGATCGTACCACACGCGTGGAGCTTGTTTCAACCCATAAAGAGCCTTCTTGAGCTTGTACACGTGATTAGGATACTCCGAGTTGACGAATCCATTCGGCTGGCTTACGTAGACATCTTCCCTTAATTCACCATTAAGAAATGCCGTCTTAACATCCATTTGGTAGACGATCATGTTCATGTGAGCAACATAAGAAAGGAATAGTCTAATCGCCTCCAAACGTGCAACAGGAGCAAAGGATTCTTCAAAGTTAATACCCAAAGCTTGTTTGTAACCTCTAGCAACCAATCTAGCTTTGTTCTTTAATACTCCACCTAACTCATCAAGTTTAACCTTATATACCCACAACAATGTAAGGATTTCGACGTTGTCTGGTAAAGGAACTAATTCCCACACTTCAAGACGTTGAAATTCATTAAGTTCCTCTTGATGGGTTCAATCCCAGATGATTTTGTCATGGTTTGTTGCCAATTTTTAGGTTCAGTATCAGAAAGAAATGCATCAAAGTAGCAATATAATGCATGTTCTTGGAGTTGGTGGCATGTTAAAACTGGTCGATTGATGTCACCAATAATATTACGGATTGGGTGATCCTTTGTCCATTTTGTGTTATGAGTTTCAATCCGTGGTGGTCGGGAGTGAACGATTGCAGGAGCTTCCTCTGAGGTAGACGCATCGTTAGGGTTTTCAGGTATTTGTGAACCAAAGAAAGGAAGCTCTTGTAAGTGAGCAAATTCCAAATCGTGATCATAGTGATCCTCTTCAACATCATTAGGAACAAGTGGGGGTGATGATTCAGGTGTAGTTTGTGAATTGGTGGGGGATGGGACATCTAGTTCAATAGTAACAGTAGATGCCTCGGACTGATTTCCATTATCTTGAGCATCAACTTCGAGAATCGGAGCTACTGCTGCAGGTGCTGGAGAATCCCTACTAGGTGGATCAAAGAATTCATCAAACATAGGTTGAAATAATTCATCCCACTCGGGCCTCGTAGGTGGTATAAATGATAGAGAAGTAGGTTTGTTGGGAGTTAATCCGGAACTAATCGTACTAGTTCCCATCTCATGAAGTGCGGGTTTAGAGCTGTGTTGCTCAGAAGCCATCGCTGTCAGCTCATCAAAATCGGCATCCAAAGTTTCTACTATCTTGCCAAGACGAAGGTTATAAATTCGGTAAGCTTTCTTTGCAGGTGAGTAAAAAATGAAAATTCCAATATCAGCCTTCGGTTGAAGTTTGCCCAAATTCTCACTATTAGTATTTGGATAACATAGTGCACCAAACACATGAAGAAATGAAATATCGGGTTTGTGTCCATGAAGTAGCTCATATGGAGTTTTACCATGGCGTTTACAAAATTATGGAGCGATTTTGGGTATAACATGCGGTTGCCACTGCTTCAGCCCATAAGAATAAAGGAGCATTCACATAAATCAACATAGTTCTAGCAGCTTCTATTAGTGTACAGTTACGTCTTTCCACGACACCGTTTTGTTGTGGAGTGCGAGCAACAGAAGTTTCATGTGAAATACCGACCTCTTCATAATAATCTCGTAGAGTTTGATTAACAAACTCAGTTCCATTATCCGTGCGAATGCGGCGAACAGTAGCATTAAGACGTACTTGGATCATCTTTAAAAAAATGATATTATACTTTGGTGCTTGATCCTTGGATACTAAAACTTTACCCATGTAAACCTTGAGAAATCATCCACCATGACGAGGATGTATTTTCTACCACTCACACTAGTCGTACGCATTGGCCCGCAAAGATCCATGTGCAAAAGATATAGTGGTTCTTGGTTGTTGTCTTTAGATTTAGGTTTGTATGATTTCTTGGTGCTTTTCCCCAAAGAACACGCGGAACATAAATGATCCTTCTCGAACTTAAGTTTTGGAAGACCACGAACAAGTTCATTTTTAGCCAAATGGTTTATAGCATCAAAGTTAAGATGAGATAACCGACGATGCCACAACCATGACTTGGTCTTAGATGCTTTGGAAAGAAGGCATACATGAGAGGCGACCATCATGTTTTGAATGGACAGTGTGTAGAGATTATCCCCTCGAGAACCCTTTAACAAATCATTTCCTCCAAGATCGCGAATAAAGAAAGTATGTTGTCGAAAAGTCACTTCAAGGTTTGAATCGCAAAATTGTCCCATTGAAAATAAATTATGACCAAGTCCCTCCACATAATATACCCTTGAAATCGTAACATTCCCAATTTGATATTCATCATAACCCATGATCTTCGCAATATGGTCGTTGCCGAATTTCACCGTTCCTAGAAACTTGCTGACGAAATTTCTGAGCATCGAGCGGTCTCCGGTCATATGCTTTGAGCATCCAGAGTCCAAGTACCAGAGGATGATTTGGACCACCTGAAAATATCACCAGACAAAGACGATGTATCGGAATCTAGTAGTTCCTCTGTGTTAGCAGGTACAAATATATTTATCTTAGATTTGCTAACCAAAGAATTCTTAGGCTTCCAGATTTGCTTCCTAAATGCCGGCTTAGATTCTAGCTGTCTAAGATCCTGAGGTACTTCTTCATTGGTAGGCATAATAGTGGGGGCAGACCTAGTTAAAGGGCGCTTTTTCCATTTCTTAGTGCTAGTGTTCCTATTTAAAGGACGCTGAGACCTAACTTCCGTGGATGTGATCCTAGTTAAAGGGCACGTAGTTCCATTAGCAGTGAAGGTCCTACCAGTGGGTTTCCATTGCCAACCAACTTGGGTGAATTTCTTCCCCGTTGGAATCCATTTAAGATTATTCCTAATTGCATACATTTCATTTACGTGATCAACAAGGCATAAATCATGATGCTTAAAAAACATGCATTCATTACAATTCCAACATCGCAAATTAGAATTCACATTTTGCTTAGGCTGCTGCACAAACGCAGGGCCTTTAGTCTTAGTTACATGATTCTTTTTATTCAAATTTGAAATAACATTCCTAGGGTGAACTTCTACTTTCTTCTTCGCAGTCCTACTAGTGGAAGGCTTGATCCTATTCTTCTTGTCTTGAGATCCTTTAGCCTTAGTAGATACAATTACTCCTGTAGAAGCCAAAGGAACATTAGTTACAGATTTTGATTTAGCCTTGATGGGTGTGTTTAATATAGGCTTAGATCCTGGATTCTTATTGAATGAAGTCATGGAAATGGTGGTGGTTTGTTGTTTAAGTGGTGCAGAACCCGGTTGTCCTATGTACTTTAAGTGCTCTAAGCATTGTTGTACCCTCTCAATGTAAGCCTGGGCATGGTAATATTCACTATTCCTAGGATCAAGTTCATAAAGATCATCTACCACTTCCCTAGCAAGATCCGCGTACTTAACTACATGCTCCCAATATAACTTATATGATAGTGAATTGTTCTTATTGTACGGGTTCTTAGTGATCACCACCTTGTTGGTTTTTGGAGCACTAGAGGTCGGGGCAGAGATTGTAGCTGGATTATCAACAACTTCTTGTCCTTTGAGTTGAAGTGTCTCCTTTAATTCAACCAAAACCATATTTTTGTCTATGAGTTGAATTTTTAAGTCAGAGATTTCCTCACACTTATGGTTCAGTTGATCAACGAGTGACTTTTTCTCTACCGCATTAATAGCGAAGCGATCTTCTAACAAACCATAAATTTGTGAAAAACCCTGCTTTACTTTATCAAAATCCCCTAGCATAGAAGTAATTCTATCTTCTAGGGCATGATTTTTATTCTTTGCAGCCTCTAGTTCCAATTTCTCTGCTACAGATTCTCTCTTAAGTCTCATAATTTCTTCCTCTAGTGCCTGAATCATCTTGTCACTAGTCTCAACGGAGTTTTCACAATCATTTGTTTTTGAAAGATTTTCATTTTTAGATTGATTTTCAATTTTAAGAGATATACAATGTTGTTGAAGCTCATCAAAATGTTTTGAAAGTGAGTTATAAGAATCTTGAAGCTTTAAAAACTCAACGTTAGATTCATGACAAGAATGATTATCTACATTATTCACAGGTTCAACAATATTCACAGATATATCATGCACATCATCACATTTATTCATAGAAGATGTCATCACAAAAGCAAATTCAAAAGTAAAAACTTGCATCACTTCGAGAGACACTATATGTTCTAAGAATCGGTCATATTCGGACAAAATCTTTTCTTTCTCAATTAAATGTTGTTCATAAGCATCATCCATTTCATAGAAAACTTTTCGAACTTCGCCCATTTCAAAACTAAGATTTTCCGCGAGATCGAAAAATCCCTCTTTAATATTGTCTACAAACAAAATGATCTCTTTCTCAAACACCGTTTTCATGTGTTCGAAAGCCCATTCTCCAGCTGTTTGAGCAGTTGAATCGTACATTCCAGGATGACCTTGTCAAACTCGGTTAGGTATCACTGAATCTCTTCCAAGCTTAGCAATACCGCACTTACGGGTGGAAGATTCTTAGGAATTTCCTTAGGTTCGTCCGAATTAACAAGTGTAGGAAGTATACTAAGGCTTTTTCTAGTAGGCATGTAAGCTGGTGTATGGATAAATTCCTTTTGCATATTAAAGCGAGTTCTAAGATCTATTTTTCCATATGTTGCATTAAGTTGTGCATAATCATACTCAGGATATGTACAAATTACTTTTGACCGATTCTCTTCATGTAGTGACATGCTCTCAGATTCATTTGAAAACACAATCGGATCTAAGACCAATCCTAACTTGGTTGCATCATAAAGTCGTGGGTTGTGGCTAAATGCTTGCTTTGCATACCCCGGGTTAGGTGGTAGGTCTATTAGACGCGATAGATTGAACTCTTGAAAAGAAGAATGAAACAAGTGTACTAAATGTGAAGCAGAGTATTGTTTTAAAAGCAAAATTTCAGTCTTTTTAACTTTCTTAGACGCCTTAATTTCCGTTTCAACCCTATTAGACTCGAGAATTTCAAAATCCGTTTGTAGTTTTTGAAAATTATTAACGACTGACTCTTTTTCTTTAAGTTCTTTCGAAAGATTTGCTCTTAAACTCTCAATTTCTAGCAAATTATCCATTTGGACTTTCCTAAACCTATCAAATTCAGGATTGGTTAAGGTAGTGGTCACTGGAGTTAATTCCAAGGTTTTAACCTTTTCCTTATACAAAGCAAGCTCGGCAGATAAAGTCTGATTAACACTGAGGGTTTCAAGGACCGCATTATTCATTTGGCCAAGCATAGATGCCGACACCATAACCAAATCTTGTTGAGCAAACGAATTTGTAGTCGTAATAGCTCCCGGTTGTGGTTCACTCAAAGTCTGGGGACTTGCATTGATATTGCTGTCATTGTTTGTCTCCTCGTTTGAGTTACTAACCACCGGAGGCTGTTCCGGATACTCATACAATTGCTCAACTTGATAAGGTACAATACTAGTATCCGTGGCAATATTTGGTACCTCAGAAATTGTGTCAGCTCCATAAAGTGAAAGATTTTCCATGAGAGCTGCCTTGGCGGTATTGAGATCATCACAGTCAGAGTCATATGCATCGAGATCATCACATTGATATGCGGCATTGTTTGTGATGGCTGCTATGAGACCTTCAGTGTCCGCAACTCCCGGATCTGTGAGAAATGCTAACTCTTCTTCATCGAGCTCACGTCCTTGGGCTTGAGCATTCACCAAGTAGATCTTCTCCTGAAACCATGTGCTATCCCTTTTCCTTCTAGGCTGCTTACACTCTTGAGCCATGTGCCCTTCCCCTTTGCAGTTATAACATATAATCATCTTCATTTTGCTAGTGTTATTACCCCTTGTAGCAGCAGTGTTAGATGGAAGTGCACCAACATTAGATAAACTTGGTCTCCCCTGAAGTGGTTGCACCATTACTCTGCCATCTTGAATTGTAGCTTGTTGTCGAGAGTTAGAAGAGTTCCTCAACTGATTGTTTATTGGAGCCGGTCCTATGTAACCTCGTTTGTTCAATGTTTGAGTGAGGTAAGCAGACATTTGAGCAAGTGAAGGTCTACGGAATTAATGGCCTATTCTATGTGATTGATTTGGTGGATTAGGTTGGTTGATTGATTGATAATTAATGAAGAGATGAAGGAATTAGATGAGGGATTAGAGAGAGAAAGGAGAGAAGGGAGAGAATTGTAGAGAGAGAAAGTAAGATGGAAAATATGATTAAGTGAAAATGTGAATCAACAACCCCCTCCTAACATGCTAGGAGGGGTTATATATAGCCCACCCTACATGTGGGCTATATGGACTATACAATAAGTAAATAGATCACGAGCCCGTTACATAATTATAGTTGGAGCGACCGATCCTTCATAAATACGTAAAACGTATTTCCAACAATCTCCCCCTAAGGGAGGTCGCTCCAAGTTACAAAGTTCTAAATAGTCTATAACTCGTGATCTATGCTAACTAAGATGTGACCGAGACTTTATTGGAAAAACGTATTTCCAACAATCTCCCCCTAAGGGAGGTCACATCTTTTTACAAAATCTTAAACCTAGCATCTATGCTTGAGTCTTCGATCTTGTTCTTGTGAATATGCTTGATGTGATCTTTGACTTTAGTCTTGAGCATGTTTCCTTGCCTTGACCTTGTGCATTCTTCACTTGTGATATTTGCCTCTTTGTGACTTCATGTTCCACATACTTATACTTTTAAATTCTTGAAAGCTTCAGAGTTTGATACAGCGGAAGACTTGACCTTCAGGCTTTCTTGAATTTGTTGAAGTACTATTTGTATGTAGTATAAGCATGTGGTGACGACTTCTTCTGGATTGTACACCGCAATGCCACCTTCTTGTTACGCTGCATAAGACAGTTAGCAACAAAACAATATACACGGATGAAATGGCCTTGAACATTTCATTCTAATTCGGTAGCAATTTACCTCCGGTCGGTGAAGACCGTTGGACGATATTAAATATCGTACTTGTGGCAGGTAGGTTCAATAAAGAACCTCCTTGACAAGATTTCGCGGGTAAACCCGTTCTCTTTACTCGACCGTCCAAAGCTGACTGCGAACGTAAAGAGTGAATCATTTGGATAATATTATCCGCATGATTTGAAGCCGTCAATTCATGTTCCTGGAACAAGTGAAATTCAATTAAGAACCGCACCATCGTTGCTTTCCAGTTGTCACTAGCTTGATTCATATAGAATCTTGCAAGTTACCTACCAAGTGTTGTTTGATGTTAACACTAGAAGGATTTCCACTCGTCACTGTGATCAATAAAGAGTCACTCTGAGTGTTCTGGCAAGATCATATGATAATGCGAAGAGGCCTGGAACGAGTTTAAGTTCATTTAAGAATTAAACCACTGTTGCTTTCCAGTTATCACAAGTTTGATTCATAAAGAACCGCACAAGTCACCTACCATGAGCTTTTTGATATTCGCTCAAGAAGGATTTCCATCTTCATTGTAAATACTTTCGTATTACTCGGATGTTCAGGCAAGATCATGAAGATTTTGCGTAGGACTCTTAAGATCTTTCTTACTTTTCACAGTGTGTGAAGAAGCAAGGAATAATGAAAGTGTGTCCTAATGAGATATTTGATGATCTCAAATGGCTCTAGACTCGATCGTGCATTTTGGATTTTTAGTGATCGGAGGCTGGAGAGGAGTGCCACCTTTTCAATACCAATTTATTCGGAGTGAATAAATCAATAGATAATGTGTTGATCTCCGTGTGATTAAAACAAATACCTTTTGAGAGATATTTGAGTTAGCTGGGAAGGGTTGTGCATTGCATCACTGGGTCCATGACGTCTTTCTTCAATATCGAGAATCATTAACAAAAATGACCTCAATAGCATATGTATTGACCCGGTTTCTGCCTAAGGTTGTAAGGAGGGCTTCTTTCTTTACACCCTTTATCTTTACAATTCTTTTTCATTCTTCAACCCCTTCAATGCTTACCAATACGTCATCACTAGCACCTTGTTGTGATTGTTCCAGTGCTAACTTAAGTACTTGGTCGGCATTCAGCTACGTTCACAATCTTTCTCCATCTTTCCTAAGGACTACTATTTCTAGCTATGGAATGTCCTTGGGAAGATTCCTCCGGTTCTAGAGAAATCATTGGACTTTAACCTATCCTACCATCCTTATGTCACCACAATCTTCACCGTCGTGAATAGAGATGTTTTGGGTAAGTGTATGTCACCATGAAATCCATTTTGAAGTGCAAATCCATTTTGCTCCCCCTTAACATATGCTACGATATTCGAAAACATTTCGCACATGTCGGGATGAGCTAACACGTTAAGTCAAACCATTTATGATTGATCATATCCCATATTAAATCACATTTTCTCCCCCATATTAAAAATATTAACCCAATCGATGTTTTTAATATCAATTGATTTAATAGCATTTTAAGAAAATTTGGGAAGAAAAATGCAAGTCCAAGTATCTTCATGAATTTAACAAGCTCCCCCTCAAATTAATGAGGGTGTACTTGAAACGTAAATTAAATACCTTTTAAACACAAGTGTAAGGTATTTATTACGTGCAAAGATCATATAGAATAATGAATTCACAAGATTAGCAATGTACGAGGTTGGACCTGAATAATGGAGAACAGCATATGAAAGAAGCACATGGTTCTTGTTCACGAATGTTGGTCACCTCGTCACGTTCCCGAGAAAATTAATTCCCGTTGTTGAGTCAAAGCTTTCCGGTGAAATGCTTGACTTGATTATGAAAAACGGGTTGCTATCTGAAATAATAGCAAACCATTTTGAGCATGTTTTAAAAAGTTTGAACTTCTGCTCGAACTTTATTTACAACCCCGTGTCATTATTGAATGACATTTCTAGGTTCGTAAATATTATCGATTCCAGAAGACATGCTCTTTTTATCAAAACATTTTTGAACACACAATTTTGAAAGATTTAGAAAAACCTTTTGAGAAATTCTCGAAAAATTGTGTTCAAAGTTTTGAAAACCAATTACTTGAGCTTAAGATGTTGAATATCTTATAAAACGAGCTCAAGTCCGAGAAGTTGTAAACTTCCCGTTGTTAAGGATAAGTATATCATCGGCGATAAACTTTCCTTTTATCTGAAGAACGAGTCCTAAGCTGACATTTACTTAGAAGTCGTGTTCATGAGCTTGAAAACTTTGACTGTTTTAACGGAAAGCTCATGACCGAGAAAGGTTAATTTCTCGTTATGAAGAAAAGTTTTCTTATTTAAAAGATACACTTTCCTTTCTGAGCTTAAAACTTCGAATGTTTTAATACAAGCTCATGACCGAGAAAGGTGAATTTCTCGTTAAGAGGATAAGTTATCATAAAAGATAATCTTTCCTTTATTTTAAGTTCGAGTTACAGTCTGACATTTAACTGTAAGTCATTGTGCATGAGCTTAAAAACTTCGAATGTTTTTAATTTTAGCTCATGCCCGAGAAAACTTAATTTCTCGTTGTTAGGATAAGTTTATCATCGGCGATAAACTTTCCTTTCTTTGATGCACGGGTTATCGTCTGATATTTAACGATAAGCCATTTACACGAGCTTAAAACCTTTGAATGGTTTTAGGGTAAGCTCGTGTCCAAGAAAAATTAATTTCTTGTTAAGAGGGTAAGTTATCGTTGCGTAGATAAACTTCCCTGTCTCTGAAGTCCGGGTCGTCGTCTGTCATTTAACGAGGAGCCATAATGCATGAGCTTAAAAACTTGGAATGTTTTTTATATAAGCTCATGCCCGAGAAAAATTAATTTCTCGTTGTTAGGATAAGTTTACCATCGGCGATAAACTTTCCTTTCTTTGAAGAGCGAGTTATAGTCTGTGATGTGACTATAAGTCCTTGTTTGCAGCTTAACCATGAATCCCCTGAGACATTTGTTTCTCTGATATCTGCGTCTTCAGCAACCAAACTCTAAGAGTGTCCTTAATTGAACGGTACACAACAATTGGACCGCTTCGTTCTTTTGGAACATCAACTTTGGTACCTGCATTCTCATTAGGAGTTTGTATACTTTTGCATGGGTTAGAGATATCTATTTTTGAAGCACGTGGGGGTTCACAGTTGGCTTTACTTGTGTCAGAGGTGGCCTGAGGGGATGATTCACTTGTCTTTGTTGGCAAACGTTTCCTTTTATAGAAAATCTTAAGGTCAGGCTTAAGTGATGTATCATCCTTTGCAATTTCCTCCCTAGTAGTCTTCGTAGAATCAGAGGCTATCCTAGTTAAAGGGCACTCGTTTCCTACAAGAGTGAAAGTTCTACCAGTGGGGCGCCACATTTTACCAAAGGGTTTGATTTTAGCGACCCACTGGGATTTAAGTCTAGCACGGGAGTTCACCTCATTAAGCAATTTTTTAATACAGGCATCATGATTTGCCGTAAAGACACATTTTCTACATGTTTTACAAGTAGCATATTTAATGTCCGAGTAAGATCTAGAATTCCTAGATGATTGATTGATGCTCCTAGGATTGGGCATGCTACGGTTAGCAGTGTTGGGTAAACTAGAAGGCATCTGACTAGGTTTGAAATTCCTATCTCTTACTTGTGTCTTTTGAATAGCTTCCCTAAAATCAGATTCATGGCAAACGTCATTTGAACTAGTTCTAGACGTGGTCTTGGTATTTTTAGGGAAACTAGAGGCAATCATATGATTTGGTCTTGCTAAAGCTGGAATGATCACATTGGGCCTAGTTGCTGGAGTGACTGGTCTAATAAGATGAACCAAATCAACTTGGGAGGCAAACCGCGGTCTCGAGGATTGTGGTCGCTCGGATCTAAATGCAGTAGGTTGTCTGACAATCGGTTGTCTGACGAACTGATTTATAGGCGGTTTCCCCAAGATTGATGGTTTTTCAAGCTTAGTGTCCACACTAGGTTCTCTAGTTTTCCTTAACTCGTTTTTCAACGCAGCTATAGCAAAAACCTTTTCCTGTAATTGGGCCTTTAATGTTTCATTTTCTTTGAGCACGTTATCTTGGGATGCCAACTTAGATTCAAGCAGTTGAATTTGTTTCAAAAGATTATCTTTTTCAGCTTTAGAATCTAGAACAGTTTGATCCAATTTTCTTTCAAGAACAACGTTTGACTTTTCAAGTTTTTCAAAGTATGTTTCAAATTTGTCCGTTTTCTTAGAAAATTCAAGTTTGGCATCCTCAAGATCTTTTGATTGCCGAACTACGATCGTTTCGAGCTCTTTAATCTTGGAATCAGAATCAGTTAACGAGGCAGTTATAAAGCATTTATCATGATGAACTATAGCATTTTGAACACTTTCTCCCCCATTATGACTCTCATCGGATGAATCATAAGTGGTATTTCTATCACCCTTGTCCATCCCATGCTTGTCATAATTAGGTTCAGAATGCTCAATATGCGGCATGTCAGCAGCATATACATCATAACCAACATCACATTGTACCATGTTTGCAGGCTCTTCGTCATAAATGGGTAAGGTGTCATCAAGAGAAATCTCGTGAACATTCCCTGACGTGCCACTGGCATCATGTTGTCCTTCTGAATCCGTGCTCTTACCATCGTTAGGCTCCAAGTTGTCAATCGTATGATCAGTTTTCTCTTGCATCGAAGAGTCTTGCACTCCATTATCATACCCTTGCTGAAGTCGAGATCTTTCATAAATCGAAGACGAGACCGAGGTCATGAGTTTCAAGATCGTATCACGGAAAACTCGAAGCTCGGTGTGTGTATCTCGAAGAAACGATTGGCAAATCATTGAACTTTCAGGCTTGATGATATTAAATTGGAGGAAAGGCGTGAGGTGTGTCACAAGAGCCTTATATGCAAGTACCGATGCAGAGTGATTAAGGTTGTCATGGTTGAGTTGCTCTGCTAGTTGGGTCAAAGTGGTAAAAAGGGAGTCGATGAATATATGACGATCTTGTCCAAAGATTGTCACAAATTCGCTCCCTCCTTGAATCCGTGAAAGATTAACTAGATGATACTGAAGCATTCGAAATGAAGTTATACCACTTTCCCTAGCGTTGGCGTGCATTCGATGCAAGTCTCCCTCTTTAGGTGTCGAAGTTAACGGGTCCATTGAAAATCGAGGAAAAATAATGTGGATGTTCAGGATTTTACAAATCGATTCGGCTCAAAAGATGTAGTCGGCGCAAACGATTATGAATTAAGCCCGATCAAAAATCCCGTCACGTTGACTCGTCACGTTGTCGTCAAATCCGACCACAAAAAGTTTTTAACCCGTCAAATATTTTTCCACAGTAACTTTTAAAAATACCCGCCTCGACACGATTTGCCAAAAATTAATAAACAAAATATACGAAACAAAAAATATAAAAGTGACAAAAATACAAAATTTTAATTTAACTAAAAATAAAAAATAAAAAAAAAAAATAAAAAAAAAAAAAAATAAAAAAAAAAATAAAATGTGATATTTTAAAATGGAAAATAAACTAAGAGAAATAAAAAATAACTTTTAAATATAGGAAAATAGAAGTAAAAATAAAAATAAGACAAACTTGTGACACAAAAAATAAAAGTAAAAGTAGTTAACTAAAAATGGAAATAATAATAAAAAAAATCCTTGATATTAAAAAAAATACGTTTGGCAATAAACGTGTCCTAAAAAAAAATAAATGCCAAAACGTGGCTCCTTGTTTTTTCCGCCTGACTACAACACGTGGCCCAATGAGACTACTTCCACCGCCCCACTCTTTTTCTTGTTTTCTCCGCCCACCTTATTTCTTGTTTAATCCGTCCATTCAAGTTATCTCACAAAATACTCCTAATACACCTTCTTCTCCCAAGAAAATCTCTCTCTCTCTTCAAATAAATTACAGCCTCAGTCTTTGCACACAATATCTCTCTCTTGGTTCCTCCGCTTCAATCCAATAATAAACCCATTCAAGATCAAGTAAATAATAAACCCATCAAGTAAATAATAAACCCATTCAATCCAATGATGTTAAAGGATCAGTGATTTCGTCTTCAAGATCTATCGAAGGTCTCGGGTAGGTGTGTGTTTTTAATTTTATGTTTATTTAATTGAGTCTGTCCTCTTCATCTGTTGAGTCATTCTGTGATGAGTCTTTCTGTTGTGTTTGGTTCAGGTCGAGGGTATGTCTGAGGGAGTCTAGAGAGAGTTTGTGGGAGGGAGTCGGTTTAGAGTCTAGGATGGGTGTGTGGGGACGAGAGGGTGTGAGACGAGGGTGTATTGGGTTTGGAGTGTGTTCTGTGTGATGGTGATGGTCGGTCGGGGATGGATGGTTTTTTGTTTGTTTGGTTGCGAGGGAGAGAGTCTTGTAATGGAGTGAGTCTGTTTGGTTGTGTTTGGGTCTGTTCGAGGGAGTCGAGTTTTGTGTGAGGTGTGATGACGTGACGAGGGAGTGTGGGGGTGAGGGGTCTGTGAGTTTTGATGGTTTAGGGGGAGGGAGTGTGTCGAGGGTGTTGGATGTGTCGAGGGGTGTGAGAGACGAGGGTAAAAACGAGGGTGTTTTTTGTTCGAGGGAGGGTTGAGAGGATGCGAAGGTGAGAGTGTTGGTTGTTGGGTGAGTGTCGAGGCTAGGGTGAGGCTAGTGTTTGAACGAGGGTGTTGAGGGAGTCAGTTTGCAGGGGTGAGTCGGGTGAGTCGGGGCTGAGAGGGTGTGTTGATTGAGTCTAAGTCGGTTTGGGTGAGAAGAGGGTGTGAGGGAGTGAGGGTCGAGTCAAGTGTGTCCGAGAGAGTTTGAGATGAAGGGATGTTGGTTGTCGAGTCTTTAGTCTTAGATGTTTTGTCTGAGTCGAGGGAATGAGTCTTTTCAAAAAGACAATGATTTGCCCGTTTAATTTGAATATTGTTTCATTCGGAAGAGTTCCGAATCGGAACTTTGTTTCGTTCGGAACTTTGTTTCGTTCGGAACTTTGTTTCGTTCGGAACTTTGTTTCGTTCGGAACTTTGTTTCGTTCGGAACTTTGTTTCGTTCGGAACAGTTCCGAATCGGAAGATTTTGATTCGGAAGATTTTGATTCGGAAGACTTCCGAATCGGAAGTGTTTGGTTCGGAAGATTTTCAAAAAAATTGATTCGGAAGTTTTAGACTGACAGAAACATGCTGGAAACTCTATATGGACTGAAATATTTGGACAATTGGACAGTTTTGATGATATGGACAATAGGACTGACTTTGGACAAATGAAAAGATGACGGATTTGGACTGATAAACAGATCTAAAAAAAAAAAAATTTGATTAAAAAATAACTGAGTAAAAAAAGATTAAAAAGACTGATAAAAATAAAACTAATAAAAAAATAAAAATAGATAAAATTGATAAAAATTTATATAAATTGAAAAGAAAAACAAAAACTTTTATATAAAAAAAAACTAACTTTTTATAAAAACACAACTTTTTAAGGTTTTATATAAGAAAAATTTGATTTTTATATAAAAATTTGTGATTTTTTTATCTAAAAAGTAAATAAATTTGAAGATTTGATATGTTTTAACACATAAAAACACAAACTTTTTATAAAAAATACAAACTTTTTAAATTTTAAGCAAATCAAAAACCCACCAAAATCAAAAAGAGATAAAACAAGAATAAACCAAACTAACCAAGGCTCTGATACCAATTGAAGGTCTACGGAATTAATGGCCTATTCTATGTGATTGATTTGGTGGATTAGGTTGGTTGATTGATTGATAATTAATGAAGAGATGAAGGAATTAGATGAGGGATTAGAGAGAGAAAGGAGAGAAGGGAGAGAATTGTAGAGAGAGAAAGTAAGATGGAAAATATGATTAAGTGAAAATGTGAATCAACAACCCCCTCCTAACATGCTAGGAGGGGTTATATATAGCCCACCCTACATGTGGGCTATATGGACTATACAATAAGTAAATAGATCACGAGCCCGTTACATAATTATAGTTGGAGCGACCGATCCTTCATAAATACGTAAAACGTATTTCCAACAGCAAGTATATCAGTAGGATTATCCTCTTGTCTAAACTCAGGGACAGGAATCTCATCATCACAATAGAATGCTGGTGCTGATTGAGCTACAAGCTGATTTGAAGGAACACTAACATGCTGTGAGTAATGGGGTTGAGGAGCCTCCTGTTGTTGATAGGTGATGGCAGGGTTTGTTGGAGGTTGATAAGGTGAATATTGTTGTGAAGCATAAGGTAATTAATGTGAGTCTCCTTGTGATGATGTTGCTGGTTGCTTGTATTGTTGGTGATAAGATGTAGGCGGTTGTGGCAAGATTGAATACTATGGGAAGCTTGGAGTTTGATACAATGGTTGATAGGAAGATTGGTGTCCCAAATCAAACGGAGAGTTGTGATATGACAATGTTGGTTGATTTGCCATTAATGCCAATGGTTCTTGATAAGATCCCTGAGAGATGCGTTTTTGGATCACGTGCTTCTCGTGTTGCTGCAAGAACGCATAGAGTTGATCTAAATTTGACTTATGCAAATCTCGAACCATCTTGACATCGGTGACATATTGACTCCACTTTTGGGGTAGCGTGTTCAAGAACTTGGTGTTTAGTTAAAACTGAGCAATCCTTAGATTATACACATTCATATCATTCATCAAAGTAGTGAAACGCCATTAGTAATTTTCCCCTGGAATGTATGTAAACCTATCAAACAAGTCATACAATTGACACTCTCGTTCTTGCTTAGTTAGAGAAGTCCCTTGTAACAAAACAGTTCATCAATCCTAAAGATCCTTTGCCACTGTGTGTTCACTTACCATTCTATAGATATCGGGTGAAAGGGCTTGAAGTATTGTCTGAACGGCCCTTTCATCTGCATCGGCAATGAGTTTGTTAGCAACCGGTAACTCATGATACAACCTTTGCCGCGTCACATTGTTGACAGTAACATCTCCCCAATCGAGTGGACCTTTTTTAATGGATTGAAGCATACGTCGACCATTGGGTTTACCCATGATGTAAGTTTTCATACGACCTTGCCATGCTTCAAATAAGTCTTTGATGAGCAACGGTGGGCGAGTGTCGGTACCCGAAATGATTGAAATATCGGTAAGCGATGTCATTGTAGGCGTAATGAATGAGGATTCATCTTTGAACACTTGATGGAATAAAGATTATCTTTTGATCGAGCAATGAAATAAGGTTGTGCAATTTGTTGTGAGTTGTTGTAGAATTCTTCCAAAATTTACAAAGTAAAAAAAAAACTTGATCTAATTCGGAATATGTTGGTCCCTTGTAATTAGTACTATACTCAAGTAAACTAAGTATAGTACTAACCCATGGTTAAGTAATGCAATAAACTTAATACAAGTAAGTAAATTAACACAATGTTTTCAACGTTTAACTCTTAGCTTTATTAAAGAATTATACCCTATTGTATACGAAGCTACAATAGGGATTGAATAGACAATGTGTGGTTTTGTGATCTCCTCACTAACAAGCTAGTCCAATCCTAACGATTGCTAAGCTTGACGATTCTATCAACAGGAGTTTATAACTCAAGTGTATGATCGTGTTTGGAGGAGAGAAGAACTTGTTTGTGAATGTCTAAAGCATTTACTGCACAAAACTCATTTTTCTCTCATTTACAAGCATCCTATTTATAGAAGGAAAGTGGGTAGAAGACAATAATTGCCCATGTGCAATTCTTGTCTTATTGGTACAGTGTAGTATCTTGTCTTAACCTATTCTAAGTAGTAAGACGTAAGTCCTTTACACTTGTTAGTACCCCATCTATCCCAAAAGGGTAAGTCACGCTAATTGTGTGATGTACTTCATCTTGTCACAATTCAACTTATCCCGCCTTTTCTTTAGTCTTGGAGAATGCTTGTTTTCTTCAGGGAGATCGTATGGGGTTCAGTGAGACAACTCACTGAACCCATCACCTTCTTCTTTGTCATAGAAGACATTCGTTGAGCTTCGCCTCTCTGAATGCTTGAGTCTTCCTTTTAGACTCCGTCTAGGAACTCGAAGGCAACTCACTGAGTGACTGTTCACTCAGTGACTTCTTTATGTTCAAGGTTAATTATTCACTTAGGCTGATTGTTATTCAAATCCTTCAGGGAGGTCATTAGGTACTGAATCGACCTAACAATCTCCCCCTATTTGGATATAAAATTTTCCTAAGTGAAACTGTTATAAGTGAGCAAAGAGGCTTCTTCTTATTACAAACTATTCTTCCTGATGAAAAGACTTAATATAACAAAGTACTTCATTTTCATTTATCATTACATAAGACTGAATAGTCTGACACAAGAAACAAAAAAAACAAAAGATTACAGTTATTCAGGAATCCATTGCTTCCCTCTTCACCCTTGATGACTTTAACACCTTTTCTTTGTCAGGCCTCCTTGCAATTATCTCCCTGAGCTTCTCACCAAATCTTTTATTCTCATCAGTCTGAATTTGTCCAGCCATCACAAGAAAGATGAGAACACTCTCAGTGGTTCATTTCTCTATGTCACTCATTCTTTGAAATGCTTGATCCCCAAATACATCAATGAAGAAGATACCCCACTCAGGTTCCTCTATAACCATGTTGTTCACAAAGGGGACATTTTCAGGGAGAGTACGATTGCATTCTAACCCAGAGATCATAGTCTTAGCCTCAAGCTCAACTCTTTTTCTCTTTCTTCCCTGGGCTTTGGTAGGATCCTGTTCAGATAAAGGAAGATCTTCAGTGATTCCCAATTGTTCCTTCATTTGCTTCAACCTCTCATATCTCTTACTGAGAGAGTTGAGTATCTCAGGGACACACTTGTTTGTTTTAGTCCTGAAAATCCTTCCCATTTTGTCCCACTCACTGAGACCGAAATCAGCAAATGAAAATTTCTTCATGACTTCAAAGTTCCTCTCATCATTATTTTTGTAAACAGATACTGAGACTGGTGTGGTATGAGGAATGATCTGAAGATTAGTGATTGGTTCAGGCTTTCTTCTTTGGGTGACGACTTTGGTGTATTGGTCATACAACTTCTTGAGTTGTGTGGTTCTTTGTTTTTATTTCAAGACCATTTCTTCCTGAATGGCCTTGAGTTCCTCCTCCTGCTTCTGAATGAACTCCTCTCCCCCTTTCTTGCTCAGCAAGACCTCAGGGTTACCACCTACTTCTTTTACAAACTCAGTGGACACCTTCAAGATTTCAGCCTTTGTTGCTTCATTAGCCTTAGCCGACTCCATTCTATCTAAATACACTTGGATTTGATCAGGAGTCATTTGGTACATTATTCCATTTATCTCATATGGTACCAAGACCAAAGCATCAGGATCGGGCCTTACTTCCCTTGAAGCCTTTACAAGTTTATTTGGAGGTGTAAGGGTTTCATCAGCTATACCTTTGCCCCTATCTGTCTTAGATACTGATGGCTCAGGGTTGGGAGGAATTGAGTTTAAGGGTTGGGGTTATGCTAGTCTTTCCTGCTCCCCCTCAGTATGAGAAGGAGGTTCATTCCATGTTAGCATCATTGGTGGCACATTCTCCCCCTCAAAAGTTGAAGGATCAGCCTGACTAATCCCAACTTTTGCCCGTTGTGAGGATCCTGAGGTGGGGGATGATCCCTTAAAAGCCTGAAATATCTCAGTCACCATTTCCTTCATGGACTGAGTGTCTGCTTTGATAGTGCGAACATCTAACTGAATAAGGGATTGAGTGTTTTCAATGGTGGTGATCCTTGTCCTGAGCCTAGGAATATCAGCTTCTTTCAGGGATTTGGAGATGTCAGAGAGATTGGTGGCATTAGCCATGTATCCTTGTGCAACCCTTGACAATCTGAACTCTGCTTCTGCATCCATATGAACATCCTCATAGATGGCATCGCATTTACCTTTCACCACATCCAAGTCAGACTTGAGAGAGTCTAACCTAGTGAAAACCTCAGTGAGCCTGTCCACCTTCAGGAACTCAAGTAATTGACCAACTCTGGAATTGGACTCAGTGGTGCTAGTGATCAGTCCATCCAGAGTTGTCTTTAAGGACACATTTGCCTCAACCGTTGGAAGAGCATGGTTAAGGAAGTTGATGAGCTTCTTTTCCTGATTCTCATGACTGTTGTTAACAGAGCTGATGAATTCCATTTGATTATCTACCTGAATTCTCTTCTTCTCCTCAGCCACATAAAACCTATCCCCATATGTCCTGAACTCATCAAGGAGTTCATCAGCCTTTGAAGCCAAATCTTCATGAGCCTGAGTTACCTCAGTCTGTAAGGCTTGCAAAGCTACCTGATCCAGAACCACAGTCTGAGTCCCCAATGTAGAGGTGTCAAGTTTTGCCTCATGGGAGGGCTTGTTCGGTGCCTCAGGGGAGGGCTCCTTTTGTTCGGATGCCTCAGGGGAGGGCTTTTGTTGAGCCTCAGGGGAGGGCTGTATGTCTGCGAACAAGGGAGGGGACTGTGGCTTCTGCTCTGATTGAGGAGGAGCCTGAGTGTCAGGTTCTTCCCCAGCCTCAATCATTTCTTCGTCGTCACTGAACCCTTGGAGTAACTCATCAGGCTTCTCAAGTAAACTTATAAAATCTCCAAAGTTCAGTGACCCCTTAGGTTTATCCAGCCCCCCTTCAGAAGAAGGTTTGCCTTTGTTGTAGTCACTCCCTGCCCCAAATCCTGAGGCTTGGGATTTAGCCAACTGATACTCAGGGACAGTTTGTGATTGATCAGGTGTGGAGGTAGGATCCCTATCAGTGGGGTGTTTTACCCGTGGGCGTCCCTCTGAGTCTTTGGGATCAAGAGTGGTTCCCTCAGGCAAAGACTTTTGGTTTAGTGTGCCTTCATCGGGAGTTGTGGAAGTGAGATTCCTATCAGCGGGGTGTTTTACCCGTGGGCGTCCCTCTAAGTCTAAGGAATCAAGTTTTGGGTCCTCAGGCAAAGACTTTTGAGCTAGTGTGCCTTCATTGGACTTGGTAGAAGTTAGAGGCCTATCAGCGAGGTGTGTTACCCGTAGGCGTCTCCCTGATTCTTTGGCCTTAGTTTTGACCTCAGGCAAAGGTTGTGATTTACTAATGCCCTCATCAGTCTGAGTGGAAGGCAGTCCCGTAGAAGAAGGTTGTATGTTTCCTTCTCCATCAAGAGGACCAGTAGGTTGGCCCGTCGACCCTGATTGTGATGTATCAGGGCCTCCCGTAAGCTCTTTCCCTTTGGGTATTTGAAGCTTGGTCTGAACAAGGGTAGTCTTTTTAGCCTTGGCCTTTTTGGGTCGTGCCTCGGAAGCCTCAGGGCCCTGTGCTTTTGTTGGTTTGGTCTTTGGCACAGTCTGAGTCTTCTTGTTCCCCTTCTTTGGTAAGAAGGGAATGGGAGACACGGATGATTCACGACTGATCACCTCAGTCATGTGAGCCGTCAATACAATGGGGTTGACCTCAGATGGGTTCTTTGAAAAATTTGTGGAACTCAGGATTGGAGTAGAAAAAACATTGAATTTTTCCTGAGTGTAAAGAGAACCCAGTAACCGTTCTAAGGCGCATGATACGAATCTTGGGTAAGAAACATATTTTTGCCTTGACTCCTTCAGGAGCCTGGTTACGAGATCATTATAAACAATCTCTCCTGTGTCAATCTTCAGTCCATTAATAAGACTGTTGATTAGCATCTGCTGAGTATAATTAACTTGCTCAGTAGATGAGTAGTTCCCACCGATCACCTGAATCACAAAAGTGACCAGGATCCTCCAAGCCATGGGGAAAACAGTTTTTATCAATGGGATTTTAGTCACAAGTAACTCAGGGACCCCGATTTCTTTTAGGCCTTTTTTAACTGACTCCATGTCAGGGTGTGAAACATACCTCCCATTGTTATAATCAAGTCCACTGCTTTGACAAAATTTTTTGAAGTCTAAAATCAATGGTGTCTTCCCATTGTTTGTAGTGAACATGATGACATAGTTCTTATGTGACTTGATCTCAGACCCCTGAGATCCTTCAGGCCCTTGGGTAGGGGTTACAACCACAGCCGTATACCAGAACTCCCTGAGATATTCATGGTAGAAGATTGAGGGGGTTTTTGTAAAAGCATCAGCCCAATCACAGTTTTTCAAAAATTTGCAAATTTGTTTGTAGGCTGATACACTACTAGGGTAATTGAAATTTCCCTCATAGTTGTTTCCAGCAAAATGGACACCCTCATTGGTGAGATGTGCAGCCTGAGGGGCATATTTAATAGCCTTGGACATTGCCATTAAAGATAGTTATTTTTTTTAAAAATTGAAAAAGGACAATGGCAATTTGTGGAAATCAAATCAAGACTTGTTTCTTGTTATAATACAACAAGATTCACCAAGTGACCTAATGAGAACTTTTGTCTTGTAAAAGGATCAAGAGTTAGAAACAATAGGTAACTTTGATTGCTTGTGCTATATAACAATAAAACGAGTAGTCAATGTGATCGCCTTGTGTACAAGAAATCTTTTCTGGAAATTAGTTTGAACACACACACTTTTTCTTTGAGAGAAAATATTTGGCAGAGTAAAATTGCAAGTTCTTTGTGTGTGTGTTTGTTTGTGGTTGTGGGGTATTTATAGGCTCGGATGTGAAGGAGATTTGTATTTGCTATAATTTCTTTTCACATCCGCATTTAATGAAAGCGTACAAGTGGTCCCCCTATTTTCTTGGCAACTGTTCCATTACTGCAAAGATAAAGCTTTTTCCAGAGATGACGTGGGGTCACGTGCATTTGAAAAGACGTTTTTACAACGGATTTTGCTAGAAAAGGGTAAGCATTTAATGCTTAGTGGAATACTTGTCATGAGTGACCCTTTGACTGGTTTATGACAATTTATTGAAGGAATATATGTTCCATATTTAATATTGTGACTCACCAACCTAGGATATTAAGTAACTAAATCCTTAGAGCATTTAGTTACATCATTTAATGTACCTCAGTGTCAAAGGGTGGACAATAAGATATATTTACTCAGAGTGAAGATAAAGAATATATATTATACTGATTCCAATGTCGTCAGGGAGACTGATTAATCAATATTTAGCATACCAAGTTCAGCTTTTAGTCTAGTGAACGTTGGTTCATCCAAAGGTTTGGTGAAAATATCAGCTAGCTGATATTCAGTGGGGATGAAGTGTAATTCAATATCTCCTTTTAATATGTGATCCCTGAGGAAATGATATCTTATGTCAATGTGTTTAGTCCTTGAATGTAGGACTGGATTGTTTGAAATGGCAATTGCACTAGTGTTGTCACAAAAGATAGGGACTAATTTGTATTCCATATTATAGTCCCTGAGTTGACTTTTCATCCAAAGGATGTTTGCACAACAACCAGCAGCTGGCACGTATTCAGCCTCAGCATAGGACATTACGACTGACTACTGTTTCTTTGCACTCCAACATACTAGCTTTCCACCAAGGAATTGACATGCACCTGAGGTACTTTTTCTATCCATGTTGCAGCCAGCATAGTCTGAGTCTGAGTATCCTTTAAGATCGAACCCTGAACAACGAGGATACCATAGACCCAGTGAGGGAGTACCCTTCAGGTACCTGAAGATTCGTTTAACATCAGTAAGGTGTGATTCTTTGGGATCGGCCTGATATCTTGCACATAAGATTGTTGAGAATTGAATATCAGGCCTGGTTGCAGTTAGGTACATTAATGATCCAATCATTCCCCTGAATAAGGTTTGATTGACTGATTTACCAGCAAGATCAGGACCTAAGTTGTTGGGGGGAACCATGGGAGTCTTTACTGAAGCACACTCAGAGATATCATATTTCTTAAGTATTTCTCTGGTGTATTTTTCTTGACAGACTGAGATCCCCTTGTCCCCTTGTTTGATTTGTAGTCTAAGAAAATATGTTAATTCACCCATCATACTCATTTCAAATTTCTTTGTCATAAGTTTTTCAAACTTTCTACAAAGATCATAGTTAGTAGATCCGAATATGATGTCATCAACATATATCTAAACTAGTAGAACATCCTCCTTGGTTCTGAAGATAAACAAGGTGTTGTCTATCTTTCCCCTGACAAATTTGTTCATTATCAGGAATGTAGAGAGAGTTTCATACCATGCCCTTGGTGCTTGTTTCAGTCCATAAAGGGCTTTGTCAAGTTTACAAACATGGTTTGGGAACTCAGAACTCTCAAAACCAGGGGGTTGAGCAACATAAACTTCTTCAGTGATCTTTCCATTCAGGAAGGCACTTTTTACATCCATTTGGAAAACTTTGAAGTTCATGTAGGTAGCATAGGCCAGGAAGATCCTGATGGCTTCCATTCTTGCTACAGGGGCGAAGGTTTCCTCATAGTCGATCCCTTCAAGTTGACCACACCCCTGAACAACCAGCCTAGCTTTGTTTTTGATGACAATTCCATCTTCATCAGTCTTGTTTTTAAATACCCATTTTGTACCAAGAGCTGATTTCCCTTTAGGGAGAGGAACTAGTTTCCACACTTTGTTCCTGAGGAATTGATTGAGCTCTTCTTGCATGGCCTCAACCCATCCTGGATGTGTCAGGGCCTCTGAAACCTTCTTTGGTTCAATTTCAGAGAGAAAGTCTGCAAACAGACATTCATGGGCTGAGGCAGCAGAGAGTTTAGCAGCCTGACTGCGTGTGAGCATCCCCTCAGATACATCACCAATTATGTTTACAAGCTCTATGTGTTGTTGTCTTGACCATCTGTCCTGAGGACTTGGATTAGAGCTTGTTGACGGTTGGTGATTATCAGGGACCAGAGATTCAGTACATTGTACTGAAACATCACCTCCTTCTGAAGGATTTTCAGTAATAGGGTATTTAATATTTTCATCACTTGTCCCTTCAGTGTTCTCATAGATGGGTGAACCGTTTGATTCATTAGCTTGAGAAGTGATAACTTCAGGGATATGTTGGGATGTGATTAAGTTATCAATTGACCTATTATGAGGTGATATATGGAAGAAAATATCAGCATCAGTTTGATACTGTTTTGAGGGACAGTGTTCATACTCATCAGGAGGATATCTTGATGAGTCATTGATCCCTATTTCTTCCATTGATTGATTTGTGAAGTTAATGGCATCCATACTTTCATCAAAGGTGACATGAAATGATTCCTCAATCTGTTGTCTCCTTGTGTTAAAGACCCTGAAGGCTTTGGAGACAAAGGAGTATCCAAGAAAGTATCCATCATCAGCTTTGACATCAAATTTACCAAGATGGTCCTTTTGATTGTGAATGAACACAGGACAACCAAACACATGAAAGTAGCAGATATCTGGAATCCTTTCCCTGAATATTTCATAAGGAGTCTTATCATGTCTTTTGACAATGATACATCTGTTCTGAGTATAGCAAGCTATTTTTACGGCCTCAGTCCAGAAGTGTTTTGAAAGATTGGATCCATTAAGCATGGTTCGAGCAGCTTCGATGAGAGTTCTATTCTTCCTTTCCGCCACACCATTTTGTTTAGGTGTGTAAGGAGAAGAGAAGTTATGAGAAATTCCTTTCTCATCACAAAAACTCTCAAGCTCTTGGTTCCTGAATTCTGTTCCATTATCAGTTCGTATTTGTTTAACTTTAGTATTATTTTGATTTTCTACTTGCCTGATAAAAGACATTATGAATTCAGGAGCTTGACTTTTCTTTTTCAGGAAGTATACCCAAGTGTATCTAGAATATTCATCAACAATCACAAGAGTGTATTTCTCATGATTTATAGATATTGGACTGATTGGTCCAAACAAGTCCATATGAAGAAGATGAAGACACTTCCCGATAGAAAAGTTCAATTTTGGGTTAAAAGAAGCTCTCTTGTGTTTACCTTTTTCACAGGCTGAACAAGGTTTGTCTTTTACATACACAAGAGAAGGTAAGCCAAGAACTTTGTTTTGTTTTGCAAGTTTGTTCATATCTTTGAAATTTAGATGTGACAGTCTCTTATGCCAAAGCCAATTGACAGAGTCTGAGGCTTTAGCAAAGAAACATGCTCCTGAGTTTGTTACAGAGGACATGTCTAGGACATATACATCATTTCTTCTTGGAGCAGTCAACACAATTTCTTTGTTAGCATTGAAGATTGTACCTTGCTTATCATCAAACTGAACGATGTACTTAGCATCACACAGTTGACTGATACTGATGAGATTGTACTTCAGACCGTTTACAAACGCCACTTTTGAGAAAACTATTCCACCACATTTGATTGAACCATATCCCTCAGTAACACAGGATGAATTATCACCGAATACTACCTTAGGACCTGGTTGCTCCACGTATTTGTGCAGATAACTTTTGACCCCTGTCATACTTCTTGAACACCTACTGTCTAAGTACCAGACAGACTCCTTGAAGTGTTTCTGCACAGATAACGAGGTGGATTAGTTTCTCTTGTGAGCCCACTTCTTAGTAGGCCCTTTGGCTCGAAGAGCCTGACGTCTTTCACCTCGTTTGAAATACTCAAACTCAGCGTGGTCTGAGGTAGAATGAACATTGCTTCCACATGTTTTGCAGCTTAGTCCGACTGAGGATTCAGTACTTTGAGATGACTCAGCTATCATTCCTCTTTTGACCATGATGATTCTATTGTGTCCTGAGGTAGTATGATCATTGCTTCCACAAATCTCACACTCAGGGTAGTACACACAATCATCAGGTCTGTGATCGGGAATCCCACAATGTGTACAAGGTGGGTAAGGCTTAGCCTTGGATTTTCTGGTTTAATCTGAGGTGGGCCCATAGTTGTAAGGCTGAGCATTGTATCTTTTAGCATTTTTAATAGAAGCAATGTCCATCTCATGATCTGTTGTCCTGTGATCTTCACTTTTACATTTCATGCAATAGAGAACTCTATAGCAGTCATCAGTGGTGTGATTTGTATAGTGGCATAGCTCACAGGTAGGTTTCTTTGTTTTAACTTTCTTGGAAGACTCAGGTTCAGTTTTGTTACTTTTTGATGATTCAGGCTGTGAGGACACAAATGTTTCACCCTGAGATTTAGAGGCTGAGTTCAGCTTCTCTTCCATGAAAAGTTGGAATAATCTACTTAACTCCTCTTGATTTACAATAGGAGTAGAGTTGACTGAATGTTTAGGAGTCCCTGAGGGAGATATGGGTTTGGTTATCTTTTCAGTGACAGTTCCTGACTCAGGGTGATCTTGTATCATTTTTGAGTCAGGCTTTGTTTGTTTAATACAACCTAATCCAGCTCCTCCTCTAGGTGAGTGTTCTTGATAATACAATGGAATTAATTCAGAACATGGACTTGCTCCTTGAAGGTTTTGCAAAAGAGGTAGAGGAGTCTGAATGTTTTCAGCGACACTAGAAGTTTCAATGTTACTGACTTTATCAGTCTCTTCATTCAGACCAAGTTTTTCATTAATAGCCTGAGATTCAGGAATTAATATTTTTCCAGTGTCAAAGTTAGGCAAAACACTCTCAGGATTTGATCTCTCAACCCAGTATTTTGACTTAGGAATCATTTC
This sequence comes from Glebionis coronaria, assembly GCA_025667525.1. NCBI lineage: Eukaryota > Viridiplantae > Streptophyta > Magnoliopsida > Asterales > Asteraceae > Glebionis > Glebionis coronaria. The sequence goes on along the minus strand of JANFOE010001472.1, from coordinate 40,198 downwards.
ATGATCAAACCCAACTAAAGCAGGGAGAAATGCCTTTTCACTCATTTCCTTAGTTGGTGCCTTTTCAGTGAGTTGTCGTGCCCCAAGAATTTTCTTCTTTTGGGCAGGTATTTGACTGTCTATACACTAAGAAACTAAGGTAGAGCTATTTGTCCATTTCTCATTGATTCGTTTTTCTTCCTTAAGTTGTTCTTGAAGAGCATGATTGATTTTGGTGAGTTCAGTGTTCTGAAGTTGACAACTTACTGCTTCAAGTTTAGCTTGTTTTAGAACTAATAAATCATCTCTACATTTGTTTAATTCAAAAACAAGTTTATTATATTTTGACAAAAGATTCAATCTTTGCTTTTCAACAAGCGATAGGTCAATGTTAATATACTTAAGGAATTTTTGCCAATCAGATTCTTCATCCATAGAGAGAAGCATATTTACCTTTCTCATGGTGATGTCAACCCATTCTCCATTTCGAGCATGATTCTTTCCAACTGATAATTCATCATCAGCTAGAGCCATTAACACTTGATACCTGACTTCCTCCTCTTCTGAGGACAAATCTTCATCATCCCAATCAAAAGTTTCAGCTACTAGACCTTTGGCTTTGTTTTGAGCAGGCTTTTGAGTCTGAGCGATGGCAGGTTCAGCTTCCAAGAGTGTAAGTTTAGCTTTTACCTTTTTATACTCAGACCTATAGTCCTTCTCAATTTTCTTATTATTCTGAAAACTTTGATTAATTGGAGAAGCCTGAATTAGTTTTGGTGTAAACTTGGGTTGAAAATTGTCATTCCCTGATGAAAAACTTTGATTTTTATAAGAGGCCAACGGGGTTTTTGAAAGACAATATTTAGCAAAATGCCCAGTTTTACCACATCGATAGTAATCTACTCCCTCAGTGGATTGGTTACCAGCAAATCTAGTTCTTTTGATATAACGTTTGGTATTTGCCAACATGGCCCTTTCATGATATTCCCTGTTCAAATCTCTTATGTATTCAGTACTAGATCTTTCATCCACCTCATCATCTGAGGTTTCCTGAAAATTTTGAACAATTGCATTTGAGTAAAAAGCAGTTGAAATGAGGCCATTGTTAATTTGAGTGGGTTTGGTTGAGGTGTCTGTTATTAAGGCCTTCTTGGACTCAGGATATCTTCTATTTATCAGATTATCTTCATAGATGAATCTCCCATAAATATTTGCAAGATCCTGAGTCTGTATGTGATTAGCATTTCTCAGTCCTTGAGAAAAACCAAGCCATTTTTCAGGGAGACTGTTCACAAAACCAACATTGATTTCATGCTTAGACAGTTTCACCCCGTCATTCGTTAGCTCATTGAGCAAGGTTTTATACCTGGTGTAAGTCTGAGGAAGTGTTTCAGATGTTTTGGCCCTGAAAGTGTTATATTCTAACTTCAGGTCCATAATCCTATTTTCCTTTGTGTCAGATGGTCCTTCGAAACTATGATCAAGATCTGTCCAAGTCTCTTTGGCCGTATCACACTCAATGACAGCCTCCATAATATCGTCAGGAAGACAAGATATTATGATGCTTTTGAGACGTTGGTCTTGATTGACCACTCTCCTTTCATCGTCAGACCATTGGTTTTCAGGTTTGTCATCACCAGTTGCTGTTTTTGGTTTGAATGGACCATCTTTAATACAAGTTATGTAATAAGGTTCCATTCCCATCAAATAACACAACATTCTTTTCTTCCATTTGTTAAATCTTTCAACTTCTAACTTAGGAGCGTTAACAGAGTAACTCGCTCCTTTTTTGTTAACAAGTTGAGGTACATTACTTTCAGCCATAATGGATCAAGGTTTAAAAAACTTTGAGACGGTTGTTAAAATTTTTATAATCCTACCGCTCTAATACCACTTGTTGGACCCTTGTAATTAGTACTATACTCAAGTAAACTAAGTATAGTACTAACCCATGGTTAAGTAATGCAATAAACTTAATACAAGTAAGTAAATTAACACAATGTTTTCAACGTTTAACTCTTAGCTTTATTAAAGAATTATACCCTATTGTATACGAAGCTACAATAGGGATTGAATAGACAATGTGTGGTTTTGTGATCTCCTCACTAACAAGCTAGTCCAATCCTGACGATTGCTAAGCTTGGCGATTCTATCAACATGAGTTTATAACTCAAGTGTATGATCGTGTTTGGAGGAGAGAAGAACTTGTTTGTGAATGTCTAAAGCATTTACTGCACAAAACTCATTTTTCTCTCCTTTACAAGCATCCTATTTATAGAAGGAAAGTGGGTAGAAGACAATAATTGCCCATGTGCAATTCTTGTCTTATTGGTACAGTGTAGTATCTTGTCTTAACCTGTTCTAAGTAGTAAGACGTAAGTCCTTTACACTTGTCAGTACCCCATCTATCCTAAAATGGTAAGTCACGCTAATTGTGTGATGTACTTCATCTTGTCACAATTCAACTTATCCCGCCTTTTCTTCAGTCTTGGAGAATGCTTGTTTTCTTCAAGGAGATCGTATGGGGTTCAGTGAGTCTATTGCCACAACTCACTGAACCCATCACCTTCTTCTTTGTCATAGAAGACATTCGTTGAGCTTCGCCTCTCTGAATGCTTGAGTCTTCCTTTTAGACTCAGTATAGGAACTCGAAGGCAACTCACTGAGTGATTGTTCACTCAGTGACTTCTTTATGTTCAAGGTTAATTATTCACTTAGGCTGATTGTTATTCAAATCCTTCAGGGAGGTCATTAGGTACTGAATCGACCTAACAGAATATGTAAATCCTTGAACTAGTTCGGAATGTGAAATTCTGAGTTAATTTGGAATATGTGAATTCTGATGTAGTTCGGAATCTGGTGATCAAGGATGTAACTCGGAATATGAAGATCACTGATGTAATTCGGAATCCGATGATCAAGGATGTAACTCGGAATCTGAAGATCACTGATGTAATTCGGAATCTGATGATCAAGGATGTAACTCGGAATCTGTGAGATTCTGATGTAGTTCGGAATCTGGTGATCTGACGTAACTCGGAATATGTGGATCAAAGACCTAACTTGGAATCTGTGAGATTCTGATGTAGTTCGGAATCTGGTGATCAACTACCTAATTCGGTATCGATTCTGATGTAGTTCGGAATCTGGTGCTCAACTACCTAATCCGGAATCGATTCTGATGTAGTTCGGAATCTGGTGCTCAACTACCTAATTCGGAATCGATTCTGATGTAGTTCGGAATCTGGTGTTGTACCTAACTCGGAATCTAGAAGAACAACGACCTAATCCGGAATATATGTAACCTTGAGCTAATTCGGAATATGATAATATTCTGACCTAATTAGGATTCGACTATTTATGAGCTAGTTCTGAATACACCAATCCACACTCAATTCTGAATCTGCAAAACCCTAGTATTTCGAACACTAAAACCCTTGTATCTCGAATAAACAAAAATTATGAGCTTTTAAATTTTACCCAAAAATCAAGCAAAAAATTCCAACTTTTTTTTATGAAAATCACCAATATGAATAACACAAATTCCTACCACAACTATGTAGGCAATTTGTAATAAAGATTTTGTGGTGAAAAACACAAAAAAATTTGAAAACACGGATAAATCTTGATTAAAAGAGTATGAGAACTAAAAACTAACACAACAAAAACCTTATATCATCCCATGGCTCTTGATACCAGTTGTAGAACAATGATAATCTTATAACTAATCAAGAGGGTTGTTGTTATTCTAGAGAGAGAGAGTAGAGAGAGAAACAAAGAAAACTTATTAAGTGTGAAAAATAAGTAAACAACCAACACCCCTTTCCATGGTGGAAAGGGGTTTATATATACCCAAGTCCTTAAGTGGACTTGGGCCTCCGGCCCATGAACATGCTCATGGGTCGGGCTAAACATAAATATTACTTAAACAATACTACGAGCCTATAACTATATTGCTGGAGTGACCGAGACTTTCTTTATACGAAAAACGTATTTCCAACAAACCCTAATCTAAGGCACCTTACACCAATAAAGTCACCAGAACAAAAAGGCCCAAAATTATAAATTAGGGTTTCACAAACCCTAATTTAAAATTTCAGAGAACAACAGATCTAACCCCCAAAGAGCAAATAGAAGCTGTAAAAGGTTAGATAAACAAGTATATATAGAATTAAAACTTACCAACGATAAACCCTAATTTCTGATTTTAGGGTTTTTCGAAATAAATCAAAGATTTGTAAAATTAGAGTCATCAATCAACGATTAACCACCAGAAAAGTATTACCCAAGCCAAGATTTGAGAAATCCCCAAAAAAATTTGAAAACCCTAAAAATTTTAAAAACAAAACAAGTATAGATCTGTAATATGATAGACCAAAAAACACGTTTATAAATAGTTTACCCCAAGAACAGAGCCAATCGCTCTGATACAATATAAAAAATATGAGATCAAACACTAGAAACTTTCCCAAATCTTTCCAATAAACAAACACACTGAACAGTCCCCAAATGGATGCTGTTCTACATACAAAAGAAATAGATAGTCCCCAAATCGGATGCTATCTCACAAATACATCAAGAACAAACAAACTACAACTAATCTAAGCTAATATGAGAACCAAACGTTTACATCTTGAAACGTTTGGTTCTATTTGGGTGATAAGATTAAGTAACAGAGATGAGGGTTTAAGAGAGTAGGTTTTTTTGGGAGAGAAAGATGAGTGAGAGTGTTAGGCGGTGATGTGTGTGTGTTTCCCAAAGCTGCGAAGCTCAAATGGTATAACCCTAGTCAAGTCTTCCACGCTCTAGTCAACATAAGTTTCCAAAGTTACCACCAAAAGTCCCTGCACAATACCCAAAAACACAAACATAGCCTAACGGCTATAAACACAAGAAAAAGTTACACAATGAGACCTTCAAAGCTTAAGGACTTACAACAAACACACCAACAACTTTTCAACACATTAGCTCAATTTTGTTCATAGCGTGGGGAAATGGACCCACTGATGTATTGATATGTTGAGAGAATGCAAGCAACAAGGGTAAACTTCACATGATAATGATATCATGTATTACTTTTTATTATTCAAAGATTTTACTAAAGCAATCCAAGTAATTGTGCTTCTGTTTCTATAAAATAAAGTTAATTTTGAAACCAAGTCAGAATGGTCGTTTTAAAAACCGACATATGGGTTTCTCTGGTATGATCAATCCTACCTTTTTCCTCATTTTGACGCCCATTATTTCTTGGTTTCTCCTGCTATTCCATTACAATGTCTCAGTACCATTCCTTTCTTAAAAAGCACAAGCTAATCATGTTCTCTATATGCATCGAATAGGGATATTGTAAGGTCGTATTTCACCTTCCAGTTATGTATACAAGAAGTAGTTTTTATGTAGGTTAAACATATATGTACATATGGACTGCGGACAATGATGCTTTACTTTCACTAAAGTTTTTACTCCCTCTACCCCTCCTTCCTGTTAGTTTTACCTTTTTTATTTATGTTGTCAACAAGTACAACTCAAATTTCTTAATTCTACCTTCTAGAACTTTTATATAATATAAAGCGAGTACCATTCTCATTCTCTTTTCCTAAATTGAATCAAGTGTATATTTGAGGAAAATAGAGAAGGTTAGTTATAAAACATCATACTGATTAGAAGTGGTAAGATCGCACAATTTCTTTTTGCTTCACTTGCACATCAAGTTTGCTCTTTTTCCTGTTTCGAAACTTATAATATCTTTTATACTATGAACAAGGTCTGACTTTGGGATTATTCTTTTTCTTGTAGATCAAGAAGAAACCGTCGAAGTTCAGCCTTGATCTTGCAAATGGTCTTCTAGAAGACGGGGAATTTGGAACCCACAAAAAAGATATAGACTATTGATGTGAAGAAACCATCTATGAAAAAGAGAGGACTTGCCATCGACATTCTATAAGATCCACAGTTCAAATTTCTTTTTGAGAATGCTGTAGGCGATGGCTAAATAAGTTTTAGTTAATTCATTGTCTAGAATTCAGGCTTTATAAGACACCGGATAGTGTCCTATTAGGTTATTTTATAGGACCTTTCACATAATAAGACCAATGAAAGAAGTGTCACATATAAAGGCGTTGTATTAAGTATAAAAATTATTAAGACACTTGTAAGCATCCTAATAAGTGTCAATATTATGAAACAAAAAAAATCGTCCCATTAAACTTTTTTTACGACACAGTCTATGTCCTAGTAGCCAATATAATAAGACGTTTTAAAATGTTCTAAGATATGTTAACCTTCTATCATGTGTTGAGACGCATACATGTGTCCTAACAAAGTTTTCGTAGGACGAAATCGTATCCTAGTAGACAATATAATAAGACGCTTTAAAGTGTTCTAAGATATGATAACTTTCTATCATGTGTTGAGACGCATAAAGTGTTTTCTTAGGACGAAATCATGTGTACCGTGAACTTTTATTTAAACACAAGAAAAAGGTCCTAATACACATGTGCGTGTTGAGACCAAGCTTAGTGTCATGACATTATACAATATAAGACGCTTTTATATCTACAAATTTTTGTTTTTAATACACTTTCATGAGACCATTAACACCTTCTAAGAAAAATTCTAATGAAACACATATTAATAACTAAAAGTTGTAACAAGTATAAGCATAAAGAATTTTCATAAAGATAATAAGAAGTTTTAACACAATAAGCTTAACAACATCCAAAATATTCTTCTAAATATTATTACATGGAAATTAAATGAAACTAAAGTCGATGAGTCATCATGGACCATCTTCATGCATCATCATCACTTACCACCTACAATCATACAACCCACAAACATAAGATTTCAAGATTTAATTAATCAATGACTAATATGAAAGAGAGTTGCAGAAACACAAAAAATATAGTTACTAAATTCCTAGAATTTAACAAGTCAGACATACCGAAACAAAAGGGCAAGGCCATGCAACAGTTGCACCAACGGCATCATAAACTGTGACAAACAAACCATATCGCCTCACCAAGTGTCCATCTTTTTTTACAGGCACTTGAATATTTACCTCACACCAATTTGGTCCTATCTCTTCACCTCCAACAATCTCATTTGGATCTAAGCTGTTGATCCTTCCCTTCGCTACAATCTCGTTAGGGTTGAAGATGTTTTTGATGTATACGTGAGCTCCAACCTACAATATACAGTATGTAGCACTATTAGATGTCATAGTGTAATTACTAAGGGTGTATATATCAATTAAGATAAAACACGTACCCGTAAAGGTCGAGGTTCACTAGCTACATTTGTACCACAAAAAGCATTTTCAGTTGACCCTTACCTTTGAGAATCTCTCACTTTTAACTCAGCAAGCTCACGAGCAAGTTGATCACACCTAGACTTATACATGAGCTTATCTCTACGACGGGCGGCGCAACTTGGAACTACACCCCAAACATCTGAAGCACGTACACCTAAACCATACAAGTCTGCTGGTCCATTGTTATCCTTAGCCATAACTTTTGAATATATGTCCTGTGGTCCAGGCTCATCAGTTTCACCCTCTGGAAGTTGAGAGCTTAATTCTTCCATTTTATCCTATATAAACGATACCAAATATGTTAAGTGTCCTTGAAACCAATAGTCATGGTACATGTATTATCTTTGTAACAAGAAAGTATTAGGTAGACAGTACATACAATTGCATTTGCAGCTTCCTCGTTTTTTGCAATTCCATCAGTAGAAAAGTATGCACGAAACAATTCTCTTCTTGTTGGTTCACGTCCACCTAAAGATTCCTGTTTCACGACAAACAAAATTTCTCAATACAGACTGATATAATACATCTAACACTTATACAATTAAATGGATTACCTTAACTTCTTCACACACTATAGCGTAACCTTTTTTACCCGTAACTTGAACCATCTTCTTTTTTGCCCGGTTTGCCTTATTTTTTTCACTCACTATCTGTAGTAAAAAAACAGATATGAATAATCATCTAAACATTGTAGAAATGCATATATGTAGAACGTTTATATGTAAAGCAATCTAAGTACATTAACAAACTATAAATATGCATAACATCAGTAATAAAAAAGTACCTTAGAGTTTTCTTTATTCCAAGTCTTGACAAGTTTTTTCCAATGACCTGGGCGCACTCGTTTTGGCTTGATATTTAGTTGTTCACGATAAGACAAAGAGGGATCATAAAAGTCTTTCTGAACTCTGGCCCTCCAATTCCTAACCTTTTTTGCAAAGGACTTTAAAATCCAATCATCACAGCCCATAGGAAGATCAAACTTATCCTACAAAACAAAATACATATAAAGAAGTTAGATGTAGATATATGGTATAAATTAGCCACTTAAATTTGAATGTATTTTGAAGATACATTTAAGACATCGAGCAAATCCTGTTTCTTCACACTTCTAACTTTAGGCCATGGTTTATGAAGAGGACAATATTTTCCGCTCCTTGCAAGGGATCCCATGAAATGTGTCAATGTGCTTGTTGTCTTCTTATCAATGGGTTGTCCATATTCATTGAATGAAACACTAATGCGATCCTCTTGAGATTTGGCCCAAACTTTTAGCATAAATGTTGGCCCTCTTACTCTTTTGCGTCGAATCACTTGAACTAACAAAATTTTTTAAAATCAATTAATAATAAATAGAGTGTATTAAATTATATTAACAAACCGTAAAATGAAGAATAACCATGATATTATCAGTAACTTTTTTTGATATAAGATAATCATAAAATAGTTTCAACCACTTAACTAGTTCTAATGATATAGCATAAGTTAACAGTGGCATTTTGCTAACATAATGTGCATAGCTTTTCTAAGAATATGACATAATTCTGCATTTATTCATGAAACTTTAGAAGAAGTACTCATAAATATAACAGTCCAGTACATCAATTAGCTAAATAAATGTGACTTTGATCAAATGAAATCCTAATAGTTAGTACTGGATATATGCATGAAACTTTAGAAGCAGTACTCATAATAGTTAGTACTGGATACATTTGTATAGAAGCATTACTAGAGTCTAAATATATGCAGGAAACTTTAAAAGCAGTACTCATAAATATAAGTCTGCATACCTTTTTCAAAAATATATGGCAAGTACTAATGTACTAGTGCTACTATCGTAAATAGGAATACAGATTTGAGATATCATTTAGTAAAGAATAACCTAATTTGCAGGTCACACCATGATTTGGTGTTCAATAGTTTTCTATTTGTAACTCCACACATATAATAATACTAGTAATACAGCCTAACATGCAGATGTGCCAATTCCTTGTATGATTGAAATGTGAGTTTTATGCTTTAATATAATAGTGCAAAACATCAGCTGTTTATATTTAATTTTTATAATAGTAGTACAATCGGATGAAGATAAAAGTTCTAAGCTGTAGAATGACCCAATAACCCAAGTCACCCGACCCGATACAACCCGACCCCGATACCATCCGAACCCATAACCTGATATAACAGTCCAATACATCGATCAGTTTAATAAATGTGACTTTGATCCAATGAAATCTTAATAGTTAGTACTTAGTAGAAACAAACCTTTATCACATACGAGAATAAAAACCTCAGTCAACTTATTTGAACCAAGTTTTCACCGTCTATACATACAAACTAAGTTGCTGTGTTTCAAAGGCAACACAATGTCCCAGGGGTAGAGTTAGGATTTCAAGTTAAGGGGGCCAGAAAATTTTATATACCCACAACATAGTTTAATAATATCAAAGCCTCGTAATCTTGACACTTCAAATGGGCGACTCCAAAAATACAAATATGCACATTGTATGCAATATAATCGAGAAAGCCAAGAAAAAAACACTTAACATGACCCAATCATATGCACTGTCACTAGACCAAACAAAATATACATCACCGACTGACCCATGACCTACAACTAAATCCATATATCAACTAGATCAATTAGGAACCATGAGGCTAAAGAGTCAACCTAAAAAAATATGCAAATTAAATGCTCCGCATACCCTTGTTCACACCGAAACAAGGAATCAGTAACAACCTAAAACCTGAAACTTCACAAATAACAACTCGTACTACCAAACATACTACATTACAACTAATATTATGGTTCTTTATTTCTATTAGACTTTTGAAAATTGGTAAAAAAAACTTAGCACTAAAACTTAACAAATAACAAGAACTGATGACCATTTTCCATTATGCAGCCCAAAAATCTATTTATCTTAAAACTAACACTTTAACCTATAATTTATCAAGTATTTAATTGATCATTATACCAAACAACACACTCGTTCAATTCATTTATTTGAAACATTCCAAACACAAATGTTGTAACTTATATTGATCATTAATGATTATTGAAAACTAAATAATAAAAGAGCATTGACCACCTTATCAAATGATTGAAATTGTTTGATCAAATGATTTAGTTATCGAAAGAATGGCATTGACGGTTGGTTATATTTGTTTGACGACTTTGAATCTCTTATTGTAAAAAAAAAAATACTAACCATATGTATTGGAACGGGGGCGACGTTCAATATTATTTAAGTAAATAAGTTTTTGGCAGCATAATATCAAAGAACACATCTAAGATCAAAAATTGACACCAAACCACTAAAAAACAATTGACATTTTATTTATTTTTTATAAATACTACACAAAAAATGAAAGCAACATCTAAAAAAACAAACACACATTTTATATTTACTCTAAAATGAATACATACCTTCGGCATCATTTGAATGGTTTGACTCCATCTGAGGTACTTCTTCAACTTGTTGGCTCTCATTTCCGGTTCCAGTGCAAGCCCTCTTACTCTTTCTTGACGGCATCTTCTGAAATAATCAATTATTCATCAAACCATTACATGTTTTATTATTGTCCTAATTCATGATTACCATACACTAATTTTATCAATTATTTATAAAATTAGTAAATAATCAACTCAATTAATCAAATAACAAAAAACTAGGGTTTAAAGATCTCGAAATTTATGATAATAATTGATTAAAAGATAAATGATTACCAGAGATGGATTTACCTAGAATAGTATTATCAAAAAAATAAATGATTAAAAGAATGCCAGAGATGAATTTACCTTGTTTTGGTAGAATGATTTATTGGTTATGCAGCTATTATTGTGTGAGAGATAAAAATGGATTAAAAATTGGATCTCATATAAATACTGAGATGAAGACTAATGGGTTTTTGGTTGGGCTTTAAGAATGGCGGGATGAAGATAAAAATGTAAACATTTTAGGGGGAAAATAGGAGGGATCAATAAAAAGTTTTGGAGGGAAGTAAAAAAAAGGCGGGTATAAATAAATATTATAGATTATAAATTTAAAGTAAATTATAAACATAATTAAAATTACATGAAAAAACATTTTTTATAAAAATTTAGGATAGCCAAAAGCAGTATAAAATTTTATAACGTTTTTATGTTAATATGTTACTGCACCTGATATTTTGATCAAGTAGTTTGTGTAAAAGTGAGTTTATATTGTCTCACAAACTCAATTCAAATATATTTGTCTCAATTGAAAGATTTCATGTAGCCGCTATATATTTGTATTCATCATATGTATAATGAATGTGTCAAGCTTGATTTTAATATATAATTGATTCATATATCAAAATTTCATTTGATCATGAAACGCAATGATCAAAACTTCGTTTAAGTTCAACTGAGCTTTCAGTTTCATGATCGAAGTTTTGTTCAACCTCTAAATGACACTCTCGACTTAATTAGTTTGAAATGTGGTGTAGGGCGGTTTTGCAATGATGTAAAAAACTAGTAAGACAACAATAGTATAAATTTCCAATTAATCGACGCCTAACTGCGAGTGGGAGTTATTGGGAGAACACAAGTACTTTCTTTCGGATTGAGGAAAGAAAGCTCATATATCTGTTTGATTAACCGCACCAATTTTCATTAATCGGCCTTATTAATCAGTTTAGCTAAAAATCGGTCAACATACCAAATAATTAGATAAAATTCAATAAGATCGGGCATAAATCGGTCGAATCAAGTTAAAATAGGCTAAATCAAGCATATATATAGTGTCAAATTTTAATATGTTCAAGTGGTTGTTAGGCGGTACTAAACTCGATTATTGTCTAACGATTTTTTCAACCTTGATAAATCTACGTAATACTTTTGTTTTTTTCTAAATACGATAACAATATGTATCGACTATGATAAAAATAGTTATAATAAGACTTATATATCAAGTGTCATATTAAGTTTATTTCGTAATAAAACCTAAGCAAATAAGTGTCCTATAAACATTATTTAATACGACCCACATACTAAATGTCCTAATAAAATTCTTCATTATACGACCAAACCATATAAGTGTCATATAAAATATTATCTAATATAACACATTTATATGTGTCATATTAGATTATCTATAATACGACATCTATGGCTTAGAGTCCTATAAAACTTAAGATAATATGACTCAAATATCAAGTGTCGTATTATTTGTGTCATAACGAGACTCAAATGAGTAAGTGTCTTAAAATAATAATCTAATAAGACCAATACGGGAAACGTCTTATTAGGTATGATAATAGGACTCATAAACTAAGGCATCGTATTAAATGTGTTTTTAGGACGCTGCTTAAAAAGCTGTCCCAGAAAAAGGTCCTAAAAGGCCCTTATTTTTGTATGCAGTCTTTTTTGGATCGTTAGAGGAAAACCTCTAGGACATATCATGTACAATCGACAATCAACACAAGGACCTGTAGTAGCTAAACCTGAGACCGTGGAAGGCATGTTAGAGAGCTTACTGTCAAGTTACGTCAGTTTTTTAAACGTGAAAATAGTTATTATAAGAATAGTTTCTTCAGGTCTGAACTATAGTATTGGCAGTTTCGGCTTTGAAATGTACATGAAGTTTGTTAAAACTCTTGGATGTTTCAGCAGAAGAGAATGCTTTGTTTACAAGTTTATTTGGCTATGTTTTAGTCGTTAAGTAATTCAAGATAACCGAATTGTCAATAGATACATGTATGCTTTTTTGTTATTATATTCAAAATGATGAACTTTATTGTTATTGTATAATGGTATAACCAGTGACCTTTTGCGAGAGCCCTGAGATATCTAAAAGGGTTGAAACAAGTACTGAGTGTAGACCAAAGAAAGGTACTGATGTTATTACACTAACTTTGTTTATAATTTAAGAGACCAAGCTTCCCTTTGAGTTTAAATAACTGAATTGACGCGTTATGATGTACTGTTTTGGTATCATTAAACTTTGAGGTGTCGTATCCAACAATAGTAGAACCTGATGCGGTCATGGATTTCGAGGCCGGTTGATAAATCTTCTAAAATTCTTGCAAAAACAGGAATTCAATCTGCTACGAAGATGGGTCAGCCTTCTTTCCCACCATATTCAATTACAGTTGGGATGCACCATTATGTTGCATATGGCCATTACACCAAAAGCTTTTTAACGAAAGTTTATATTTTTCTGTATTTACAGGTCATGCATTCTAAACTCGCGGACCTTGAAGTGCAAACAACCTTGAAGTTTCTGTGCTTACAGGTCATGCATTCTAAAGTCGTCGACCTTAAAGTGCAAACAACCTTGAAATAGCACGCCAACCTCCTGAAAAGGGAGGGGTCGTACCTTGTTTAAGTCAGTGTGGAGGTGGGTTCAAACCTCGTGGCTTAGTTGGCCAATGTGTTGAAATCATGGTTACCAAAAAAAAGTCGCTGACCTTGTACTTTTTCTTGCTGAGCAGAGGATGCTAGAATAGTAGGAATACTCAGGTAATAATTTTCCCGTGAAACTTCAGTTACAGGTGGAAAGGAAGCGCATGGAACTGACGATATTTGGCTAACATTTTTTTGTCTCTATACTTCAATGTTTTAGTGCAACCATATTGACCGTCATTTTACCACTGCCCCTTTACAAACAGAATACCATGTACGAGTAATCACCAAAGGAACATAAACATCAATGATGAAGGGATGCGCGCAGGAGCTGAACATCTTAGGGTAACGTATGTACCATGGTTACATGAATATGTGCAACTTATTCTTAGGTAAACTCGATACTTTTACTGAAGATCTGTTATACATATGCTCATGTTTCTAGGTTACAATTTCCAATTCAATCATCATCACAAGTTTTTGAAAAGGTCGTATAAGTTATTCAACATACACCAATTGAACCTCATTGTAGTCTCTTGATAATCAACATATTCAGAATCTTTCCATTAGCCGTAACCCTTATCAGATTTCCAGTTTTTGAAAGGTTTACTATTAGTTTTAAAAGTGCTATCGACTAACAAATTTAGAAATTATTGTTCGAGTATTGAAATTGGCATATTAGGCATAGATGATGTTGCTTTATCATGTTATAAAACCGAGCCTAATAAATCTTACTGTACTTACACGGTTACGCATTGCTTTAAAGCCATCGTGATCAAGTTACTTTGTGAAGTCGTGAATGTTTTTAGATTTTAAGCATGATACTCTCGTATAAAAACCAACTGAGGGGAAGGGCATCGGGTGTACATTTTTATATGATATAATTATAACAAGGAGTTGTTTGGTTTAGAATTATCTGAACTATTTCATTTTATTTGAACTGATAAATTATTTCATTAAACATGGATATTTTTTTTGTCAAATAAGTCAATAACAAAAACTCATTGCCTAAAGGAACACAGGTAGAGAATGTTTAATATCTTGGTCCAACACAGGTAGGTGAACGAATATTAAAAAAAATATGTCAAAGCGAATCGCCGGTCTAAAAACTTTTATATTTATTAATTGTTTTATTATTTTATTTTTTTTTTAACTTTTTTAACTCTAAAATAGTAATTTTTATTATTTTTGTTTAATTATTATTTATTTTAACTTTTTCTCAAATAAATAAGTTATTAGTACGGTGAGCATCGTGTCAAACTCGAACAAAACCAAAGAAATAGGATGTGGCCGAGACCATTTTAACCCACGACTACGAAACGAAGACCAGATCGAATGTATTCAGTGTGGCTTAAAAAGACATATCAACTAAAAAATTAATTAATAATATTAGTTACACTAATCAATTATTATTAATGTTAGTTACATTAATCAAATGCAAGTTGTTTGGCTATCGAAAAAAAATCTCACTGGTTGTTTCTAACTTTATAAGTATTCTTTGTGAAAACATATTTTTACTTTAAAAAATACTATTCCT
>JANFOE010001472.1:0-22500 GCA_025667525.1 Glebionis coronaria | reverse complement strand
TATATTCATACTAAAAGTTTTAGGTTATGATTTATGGACTGGGTATTGTTTCATTTTTTAATTATTATAGAGGCGGTAATCTCAGCCGATTTGTATGGAACTGGTAACAGGTTAAATATTTAAATATGGCTAGAATTGGTGAACGCATTGTAGGATATAATAGTGTTCGTATTTTCTTAGGAATCATCTAAACATAGTAATCAGTCTGCAAGTTTTGGCCCAGTAAAATATGTGTAAGGCTTTTATGGAACACAGTCTTCCCACCAAACTAATATCATTGGAGAGAAGAGAAAATTCTGTTATTTATCATAAAACAAGAAGAGATGATAAGTTGCTCGGCATTTAGTAAACGAAAAGTTAGTTCATCTCATACATAGATATCCTGTGTAATTTTTTATATCAGCATTTTACATATGAGTTCGGCTCTAATTAGCTGTTTTCAAAACAACGTCCTACTTTATGCATATCCTTTTGATGTGGAAGCACAAAAGAAGATTGAAGCAGCAATCTGCCAGGTAAATGAACGTGTATCGGTTTTTCTCCTTGTGCTAATTTCTTAAACTAAGGTATTCTATATATCTGATTTTGGGTTGAAATTTATGAAATAGGTAAATATGGATCATATTGTTGGTGAAAAGTTTAAAATTTTAACCAAGAAACTCATAATCTCTTTACTCAAACTGACTTTACTAAAGTTGTACATCTTTTAGTTTCACACATTTTACATACGAATCAACTGTTCACATAGATTCAAAGTACTTTGCACACTATTGGTTGTTAACTCACAAGGCAGGGCAGGCTTCTTTACTGGAATCAATCTTGCGAACCACCTTTGAGTTGTGGGGTAACAAACATACCCCAAATACGAATTAAGATCTGATTCAACCTTCGAGGTAACAAACATCTGAAAATATACACTCATATGGAATAATATTACGTATATGAGTGTACTTTTAGAATATACACAAATATTTTCTTAATTCGTATATTGAACCAAAGTCTTCTATGGTAAATATCTCAAATGGCACAGGAGATTTGAAGATATATACGCATTTTCAATATGTTTTTTGTTTGATTCTGACGAAAAGTCAGAATACATCTGCACAAACAGACCAAACAGCATCGACAGAAAATCCAGGTTCATATTCTTTATAAAAAGTGACTTATCTGTTTATTATTGTATACCTAAGTTACAATAATCAGCTGAAGCGTTCTTATAAAGCTAATTGTATTATTATTATTAACGAACGGTCGATAAAGGCAAGTTCTTGGCATATTAAAACTGTTGGGTTCTGTATCCACATATTTGCGCACTAATTGCAGAATAAGATAAGCAGTTTCGATCTGATTTCTGTTTTGGGTGACCAACTTACTTAAGGATTGAAAAAACGTTTTAGATATATAGATGTGTTTGTGAGTACAGTGGATCCTCTAAAAGAAGCACCTCTCACCACAGCATACACCGTTTTATCAATTTTAGCTGCAATTTATTGAACCCACGAGGAAAATACATGCTGCTGATTTTGGATATCATCAGTCAATACGAGAATGGTGTTATTGATCAGGATTGTGTTGAGCCACTTTAAGCACTCAGTAGTAGGTGGTCCCTGATTCGAATATCCAATGGCTAATTCAGAACACTCAATGAAACGTGCACGCGTTTGGCCATCTGACGAGGTACGCAATGAATATCATTGTTTCAGCTCCTCTACCTTCAAATGAGTATTTTCTCTTGCTACCATGCTTTAATTTTCTAAGACGTGAAACTAAAATTCCTATTCATTGAAGTTCTAGACAAATTCTGTTTTGATAAAGTTCTGAATTCTGCCCCCAATAAATAACTAATGTTATGCCTATACTTTTGTGTTGCAGGAAGTAGAGAGAATGGTGCCACCTTCTTTAAGCAACCTGACTAAAAAAGATGGTTGAATGTCATACGAGTTATTCTCCATGAAAAATAAGTGACCGAATTAAGTGTCGAGTTGTGTGGTTGAGTAATGGGTCGAAATGAGGTGGAGTCGGGTTGGGTGTTGGGTGACATATCTAGAATCTATCTGGTCGCAATTCTGCGTGGGTTGAGTAACAGACTGAACCAGACTGTCAACAACACAATGATGAGCGCTAAACGTTGAACCAGACTCTTAATGACTGTGATTTGGGTATTACTTTTTTTTGGAACCAAACACTGTCACTTTTTTCTATATTTTGTTCATTTATACTTTATTGTTGAATCAATGGAATGCAATGCTTTAGTACTCTATTTGCAGCAGCTATTAGTGTTCCAGGTGGAGGTAATCAAGAAACAGGAATACCCTTGTTTAGAAATCAAATCACCTTAAATGCTCAGTTTACTAAATAGTTTTTGAAGTTCTGTATTTTTCCTTCATCAGAAACATCCACGCCTTTATCTGAAGTTCTGTATTTGCAGCAGCTATTAAGTATTTAAACAAATAATATATGAAAAGTATAGTTATGATAGATGTACATAAAAGTATCCTGGTAGCAAAATTGTATACTTTTATTTGATGGTGGATGTGCCAAGAATGAGAGGGGTGAATGTCAAACCTTTACAAGTTATTATTCTTATGAATGATTATAATGTAATATTAGTTCTTTAGTCATGATAATATATGATTAGCTGTGTTTTTTTTTAGATCGTACGTCACTACAACAGGGGAAGATTGCAAGAAATGACAAGTGGTTCAGCCAAGCTGATTGGTATGAAAAGGTTAACTATCTTTTCTAGACTCAAAGTAAGTGGTCCTGTTGATTGGAGTTGCTATTGCAACACCAAAGGAAATAAAACAAAATCTTTAAACCTTTTTTTTTAAACAATATATAATGAAATGTTATTGCATCACCAAAGGAGCTGGGGCGACTGCTACCTATATGTCGGAGGTTGAAACTCTTGAAAATGACGTTGTTGATCCTCTAGAACAGTCCAAACAACATCTGAAGTCAAAGGTGAACTTCTTACACCTTGTCTATAGTTAGCATTGATCATATAGTTTCAATATTAGAGATGGTGTATTTTCATATTTTTTCAAAGCACTAAAGACTCTGTATGAGCGTGACTATAAACTGAATATAATTGTTTTGGGTAGAGATGGTGTATTGCTTCTTGGGCTGAACATCGACAGTGTGAATGAAATATTCGTGTGCGGCAACTCTCATGTTCGTTCAAAGGTAAGAATATTATGACCTTACATTCTAAGAATTTTCAACAGGCGAGGTAGGAAACATGTCATCAGGGTAAGATGGGTCAACTGTGCTGAGGGGCAGGATGAGATAGAGAGTCAAATAGGGTGGTTTGTTCATGTCTAAGCAGGGTTCAGGTGGTTGAGCTGAAGGTATACTAATGACGAGTCACGTGAAGGTATTGGAAGTAGGCATACTTCGAACCATTACATGGTAAAGTTTCTTTATCTATTAATTTTTTGAGCAAATTTAATTTATTATGTACTATTGTAACTGTTGTGTGTGCGTATGATTTTAAGATTGGCTCAGCGAGGCTACAAACTTGGTCTTGATTCAGGTCTTTTAAAATCAAGTGGGCAGCCGCAAAATTTGATTGTTTGGGGTATTGGACCGGTATGTTCGAATATGGCCTTGAAACTATTTTTAAATACTATGCGAAACATTATCAGTTTAAATGATCTCACTGACTTCATGCAGAGAAATTCGACCAGTGGCAAGGAACAAGTTGCTATTGGGGTTCAGGTTTGCTAATTTTTTAACAAAGAAATAAAAAGAAACAAGAATGGTATTTGATTTAATATTTTGTTTGAGGTATTGATAATTCCAACTTTATTTATAAGAAGCAGAAAATTGTTGATAATTTGTAGGTGTTTTTAGGCAGACAATGATTTGCAGGCTTCAACATTCTTTTTTCTTTCCAAACAACTAATCTAATGATATGTCAAAACAACCTCAAACCATTTTTTAAATCGTCTTTTATGCACTTAAATATTATCCAAGCTGCATCGCAAAAGGCCCCGTGCAAATAGCCCTAACCAGGATGTTGCAATGATTTTATTCACTCTTTTGATGTCTAAACAGCCTTCCAAACAACCCTTTATAACCTTTTATGTCCTACAAATTATAAGCTAACTTTCTGCGTATAATAGTAAATTTCATTTTAAAAGTTTGCTAACCTTTGTTTCTTATAGATAATATCATATGAAAGTTGGGAGTTTTTGATGGAAGACAATAGCACATGGTATTTACCTCAGAGGGACCATGCTCTAAATTCGTTGTGCCAAATAAACTATGAGAAATTTGCCAACCTCATCCAGACTATACCTAAACCTCATTTCTGTTAGATCATTTGGTCCAAACTGCGGAGATCTTAAATTTTAAAAAAACCACAGAGATCTATAATCCTAAAAAATCTCCAATAAGACCAAAAGTTTATATAGAAAATGAAGAATTCAATCCTTTCTATCTTATTATTCAAGTCAATGGTTGGAGTTTGCAAAGTATTTGAGATTAAGCATCTTTAACCCCTATTGTCTGGAAATGAGTCGGTTTCTTTGGATTCTGAGTTTAACATTGGTTTCCAGAATGGCAAAATCACAGATGCTATTCGAGCTGAAACTCAAGTCCATAAGGACACTATTTTTCCTGGATCCTAATTGTATTTAATGGACATCTTTTCAAGCAGCACAGGTGTTAAACGGATAATGTATTCCTAGCAAAAAAACAACTTAACAACTTACATATATCTTGCATTTGTTTTCAATTTATTGTAGATTCTTCTGAACCCAAAGTCAAAAAACAACTGAACATGTATGTGATTTATTACATTCTAATTGTCTTTCTAATATCAGGCTGGAAGCTTCAAGGGTGATTTTTGTATCACAAAACTCGGGCACCAAATAATTTTTCTAGACATGAAAAGTTTCAGCTTGGGTACTTAGGCAGTTCATATGTTTTTGTAGGGTGGCCGAAGATAAATAGAAATATCAATGAAAGGTAGACCTTCTCCCTTTACTCAATTTCGGTTCAGCTTTTTTGGTATGTACATTTATAAAATAAAACAGTCAGTTGCTACAATATCCTGTTGCCGAGGTATAAATATTTTTAGTTAAATTTGTCTGAATATGGAATATAAGTCCTTTACTGATGCAAAGTTTCTGGATTTAATAAAGTGTATATTATGGAACAGATGGTTCTGATGGTTTTGCAAGATTGTTAAATAGGATATGTTATGTAAGTTCCCATTCTCTTTTTTGTGGTGTTACACACTTACAATCTTATTGAGTCAATAATCGCGTTTTACATTTAAATAATATTCCGATTGCTTTTATATCAGATGTGCATATGGATATATATGAGTTTCAACAAAGGTTGTTTTCACGAGGGTTCTGAACTCTTCTTCTCAGGTCTGTAATCATAGTTTACGTCATCAATGTCTGTATACATGGGTAATAAAAGGTTCATTCTCGGGATGTACAAGTATAATGTATAGACCTGCAATAGTACTAATGAATTGTATTATACAATTTTACTTATTTTAGGTATTAACGAGGCTTAGCTGATGCTTATAGCTTTATACTTAGTATATAGTGTTTGAGAGTGCTTTTATAGATGAACTGTAAGGCGATAATTATAAAATATGATACCTGAAATTTTGTTTTTATATGAAATTATAGTTCTGTTATAAATAGATTATGTATAAGATGTTTGGAAAATGAATCATAGGTGGTTTTTAAGCTGACGTTCTCTAACTGACTTCCCGATCTTCACTTTTATATAGGGATGATGTATGCTTTGCGTGGGGTAGGTTAAGGTTACAACCGAGATTGTAAATGGTGGTTCTTGGAGGTATCTTTTTTCTAGATCTTACACCAGTTTATAGCTTATGGGAAACAAGATATACATTTTTATTCTTTGTGTTTTTGAAGGGTCATCAGGCATATGTGGGACACAGAAACATTGTCACAATGGTAAAAAAATCAACAGGCAGCCACAACTGAGGGCAAAAAGGAAAGACAGTTGACTTTGTTGTTTCTTTGACAGTGGTATGGACTAAATACTTACTGTCAGGCAGAAAAAGTTTTTACTGATGCTTGGGATTGTTTAGGTATGTGCGTAATGAGATCATCCAGATAGATAGTGAAAAAGATCTGACAACTTATCAAAAAACTAAAGTGGGCAACCTCCTGATAGGCAAGGTTTGTTTTTTTAGGCAATATGTAAGGTGCTTTTGGATCAGACCACTACAGAAAGTAGGAGTGTTTCGGACAGACTTCAATTTTATATGTTAGGTAAAAGTGCTAGAACTTTAAGGCTGGTGGGAGTGGAGGCAAACTCATTCGCCTCCACGTCAGCGCCACCTCAGCTTTTAACAAACTCACAAAAACTCACCCACGAAGATAATGACACTCACCCAAACTCACCCACACTCACCTTTCATACCTATTTTTTTATTATTTAAACACACCCACTCACAGAAAATACCCACAAATAAACCTAACCTAAAAAATAAAAACACTTGGGCCCACATAAGTTTAACTCACCCAGGGTGAGTATGGCCCTTGTTTTTTTTTCTGGGGAATAACTCGCGCGCGACTTTAGGTGCGGGAATGGGGGCTGCGAGTGAGTTTGGGTAACTCACGAGTGGGTTTCACCCCACTCCCACCAGCCTAAGGATTGTCTCTTTGTTTGCCACGACTTTTAGACAATCAAAGATGGGATGAAAATGGAAACTGTGTGCATAGGATTTTTTCCAACATATAACCAATATTTTATCATTATCGAAGTAATGTTACTCAAATATTTTTTGTGAACAAAAAACGTTTTTCTGAGTGACTTTTACAAAATGGTAAGCTTTTAAAAAGGCCCCCGTTGAATTTGTTTGAAGTTTTTTTTCCCTGATGGCGTGCACTATTGTCACAGTTGACGGTCACAAACGTTGCTTTAAATTTCAAATCATATAAGCAGTTTTCTAAATGTTACTGTATTTGTCAAATAGTCATAACATTCATGTTGACTAATATTCAGTTTCAAACGTCCCCTTGCGCCATCAAAAGAGCAAGAATGGGTAGTAAAGATGATTCACAACCAAGCGACCTGAATTACTTGTCCAACTCTGACCCCGTCCGAAAATTCAAGAATGGTTCTCGGTTAATGATGTTGCAACACTGTCAAGAAAAGGGCTTCGATGCTTGGCGAGAAACTTAGGAGTTCATTTCTTGCAAATAGAAAGATGCATAGGAATTTGTATGAGGACGACAATAATGTAAATGACTTATAGCACGAGTCTGATTAAGTTCAACGGGATGGAAACTTCACACGCTAATGGAAACGAGATGGTTCTGATATTTTACCATCTTCAAGACATGAACCAGTTTCGTGTTTCACTAAGAAGTAACAAGTAAGTAACGATTTATGTGGAAATGACCCCTTGAATAAAGATATGCCGACGCAAGTCTCCCCTTAATTTTTAGCTTATTTATATCCATCTTTCGATCGTGCAGCAATGTACCACAGATAAAGCAGCCATTGAACCTCATATTCGGTACTTTTAATAAGAAAAATATGACAGATAGAAAATAGAAAAGCTACTGACTCGATAGGTGCAGAAGATAGGAATAAATAAAGGTGTATATGTAGCTAATGTTTCGTCAAGCTTTAAAGATATCAAATGAGGTGAACATGGAAAAGCAGATAGTAGGTGAGACGAGTGGCTACGCCCCAGAATGTAAATATGGTGCACGTGCAAGAAAAGGAGCTATAAAGACTGGTAGGCGGAGTTCTGTGTTGTCAATGAATTTGCGGTATGCCCTGTTTTCATTATCCTGGGTTGACTTTGAGAATTAGAAGCTAATTTTCAGTTTAGAACTTGACTTAAATTTATTTGAAAGTTTCTAGAAAATCCGAATCTTCTTAAAGCATCCAAGAAATTTAGTAAAGTAACAAAAAAAGGTTATTAAAAACTATAACCATTTATATGAACTATGAATCTGAGATATATTATGTTTGACTATTTTCTATTTTTCTTCTCTAGCATATCATCAAATAAATAACCAAAAAGTTCATAAGAAATTATGATTTTATGAAAAGAAGGTTGCTTTCATATATTTAAACTGGCCTGAATCACTTCTTAATCGATCACCACTTGAGGTATGTCACTAATATTATTCGAGAAGCAAACGCAAATGCAGATGCATTTGAAGCGTACCATTTGGGTCAAACAAATCAGAGGTTGCCCATAGCATAAACAAATTCTTACAACCTCTTAAGTCGTTTACTTTTAAGTTCTCTTCTTCGTCTTATGTTATGTACAACTTTGTCGAGTAACATATGCGAGCATTATAAAAAAATTAAAATCAACAGGGGAGATTTGGATGGAGAGATCTTTTGTATACTGAACATAATCAGAAATAGGATTAGATATCATTCCTTCATGTTTTTGGTGTTTAAAATGACTAAGATTACCCTTATTATTATTATCTGTTACTGTATTACATTGTTTTGACCACTATCATTCTGTCAATGTGCAATGTAAAACGCATGGTAAATATACTTCATTAAATATCCGTGGTAGAAACTCCTAGGTGAACGGTTAAATTTTGAGAGTTTTGGTAAAAACAACGTTCTTGATCATTTGCAATATGAGTTTATTTAAGGTAGAAACTTCGACCCATTATAGCTACCCCTTTTGCTGCAATAGGGGTATTTGGTTGTTGTTATAACGGTTGCCAAACACCCCTTATGCTGCAAAAGGGGTGTTTGGTTTCTGTTAAATGAAATGCCCATTCTGACCATTTTTTTCTATAGTACCATATATTGCTAAGAAGGGCATGGAAATGAGGCACGAGACTGCAGAACAAGAAGAAGAAGTTAGAATCGTATTGAAAGCCATTGGAGCCACTGGAAAATTCTGGTATGCGCATTGTTGTTGTCGACGTAATTTTTAAATTTTATTGAGCAGGAAGCCGTTTCTTCTATTAAACACTTCATATACATATCTGGCTTGCCCTGCTGGCTACAGTTATCTATGCAGATGATAAAGAGGTATAGGTATGTTATATGCTATCGAGTGTCACCATTTCTTGCTGTAAATAAGCTAAATTTTTGTTTATATTATTGTTTGCAGTGATTACGTGAAATTGTTTGCCTTTGCTCTTAGGTATAGAGAGCCCTTAGCAATTCTTTGATCTTTGTTGTCCTCTTAGGCCTTAGATATTTATTTATTTTTAATTATTCATATATATAACTTTCAATAGGCTATGCGGTTATGCCCTTATGCATGTCTTTCTTTCCCCTATTTGTGCTCTTTTTGTTTTATGCTTTGTCTCCATGAGCTGTATGCTTATTTGACTATATATTTCTTAAATATTTTGTTGGTACCTGTTGTTGTATGCTATATTGCTGTGTGTTATATGTTCTAATGATTCTTTGCTTATTGTTTCGCTTTTCTTGCAATTGTACACAAGCACACATCTACATATATTTTGATCTCATTCACCCGCACACGTTTACTTGCCTGGGGTCTTTTTGGATAGTGCTTATTGTTTCGCTTTTCTTGCATTTGTACACAAGCATACATCCACATATATTTTGATCTCATTCACCCGCACACATTTACTTGCCTGAGGTCTTTTTGGAAACAGTCTCCCTATTGTAGGGGTATGATCTGTCTACACTCCAGATGATCACCCAGGGAACGATCCTTGGCATGGAGTAGATCATAAGGCGCTCAATGTTGATAAGCGCTACTCTGAGCAACTCCTTGATGCAGCCAAAAAGGTTTATCAAATTCTATTTTGCTAAGCCTTTTTTCATGATTATTGTTTTTTACTCAAAACAAATTGAATGGATAAAATTGTAGTTGTTTCGATTTGCTGGAGACTATAAAGGAACCTTTGGAACTTCTGATGGTGAATGCGCTTTTTACTGCTCATACTCCAGTTATTATGTAAATTGTAAACATTCTTACGATTCTAGCAGAATAAGCATTTGTTAGTGTTTTTCTATGAATATCTGGTTTAACTATGATATAACTTTATAGGACGAGTTACTATGGGGGCATCATGGTTATATGTCGTCACAAAGGATCCACACAGTATTTGCAATATATAGAAGCAGAGTCTACATCTACTGCTGTTTATGAGTTCTGTTAGGACCTTAAGTATGCCGGTGTGCAGGTTCTTCTTTCTCAGGTTTATGACTAAAAAAAATGTTATGTGTACATCAAAATGAGTCTAAAAGATAACCCATTTTGACACATCCATAACTGATCGACCCATTGAGCTATCATACTATCATGGGGCTGCGAGAAAAACATAATGAAAAGTGATTATAATTATCAAATTTAGATCCTGATGTGTGCAATTTATGTGGGATTAAATGAACATGGATCCTAGAATTGCTCCGATTGATATTCTTCACATATTGCAGGATGAAGTGAACAAGCTGATGACCAAGACTCTAAGGGAACGGGAAAGAGAGATCATTCGGATGTACTATGGGCTTCACCATGAATTTCTTACATGGGAAGATATTAGTGTAAGTTATTCTATCAAATTTTGTAGCATTGGCCAAAATAGATACCAAGGAAAACATAATTATAAAAAGTCTTGATAGAAACGAGAGGCAAATAGCCATACAGTCGTACAAACAATACTTTCTCATCGTGTTAATGCCTGATTGTGTCATGTGCTAATTATCCCTTTTGATCGTTTGCATTTACTTTTTTAGTCGCTGTCTGATGAGGCAGCAGGTCTCAGCACTATGGCTGATCCCGGTGCTGATGAGGCTTTAGATGTCGCTGTCTTGGCTATCCTAGAATCCGAGGTATCCCAAGGTCATGGTAGTGTGGCTGAAGCTATTGATGATACCGTAGGATTTTGATAGTCTAATTCTATTTTGCCAGTTTGTTGCAATTTCTCAGTTGTTCAAGACTTGTGTTTACGTTTACTTAAACATTAGTTACTAACTGTACTTAGCATAGATTTTATTAGTATGTGATTTAAGCTTTTTTACTTTTACACTTAATTTTGTTCTAAACTTAGGATGTTGTATGCACTAATTTACAGGGAGTTCTAAATGTAGGTGACACAGGAACTCGTAAGACTGCATTAGCTCGGAAATAGCTGCAGAGGCTAAGGTTCCAGTTGCTGAGGTAAAGGCCCAGCAGTTGGAGGCATGGTTATGGGTGGGGCAGAGTGCTCCAATGTTAGAGAACTGTTCCAAACGACCTGAGATCTGGTTATAGTCACTGGCAAGTTTATACATGCAAAAAACAGGATTACGAGGCTTTTATTAATCAACTACTCGTGGAATCCAAGATTAATTTGCTGAAGAGCTTTGGATTAAGCCTAGGTTTGATGATAGACGGAAGGCAGAGAAGTATGAATTTGTACACCGTAATGATTTACAATTTATGATGAGATTTATTGAAGCAAGTTGTGGATTGGAGGTGTTTATTTATGGTGTTAATGGTTAATATGAACAGAATGCACGTGTGTAAGCTGTGGGGGATTTTATTAATCCTAACGGATTTGCGTAGCCAGATGAGATAAATGGAAGAAGACAATGCACTAACTGAATCAAAGATCAGTCAAGTGAAAGACCTCTTCCCTGATTATGGTAACGGTTTCATTTACGATTGTCTTGAAGCATAACCACGACCCTGAGGAAGTTTACCAGAGGATTCTAGAAGGGAACCTTCATTCTGATCTGCCCTCTCTAGATACCTCCCTAGCGGTGGTATCATTCATCAACTTATCTCCTCCCGTAAGCCACAAAGATAAAGGAAAAGGGAAGTTTATTGAAATACCAGCACCCGCACCTGCACCAACATCCGTACGGAAACCACAACTCGAGGGTCCATCTTCAACATCATCTTCAGCTAGAAGATTTATCAGGAAATCTGCAACGATGGTGCCCGACTCAGACATTCTCAATAGTAAATATCAAACTGCTCAGATATGCTATTAAAGCACTGCGCGAGTATGAAGATCAGTATGATGATTCTTTCGATGATCTAGGCATAAGTGTTGGTGATATGGGACCAGACGATTATAGCGAAAAAGTATCTTCTGGCAACAATTCCGATTCAGAAGCGTCTAGATGGGGTTCGCGACAAAAACCCCAGTTTTATGTGAACGATGGTAAGAATTACAGTACTAAAGTATTGGGTTCTGTTGCAGTTGCAAATTACAAGGAAGCGTCTGTAGTTAATCAAGCACAAAAATAAGAAATTCAAAGGCTTGGGCGTGGAGGTAATTTTCATTTAGGTGCATCACGAAAGGTTATGCAAGCAAAAGAAGGAAAATATAGCGCGGTCATACATGACGTTGCTGGAAATTTAGGGAGGAGGAATACCAACAGAAAAGACCATAACACCCTATTGAAATCAAGCGAAGGGCAAGTATGATGAGCAACATAAGATGACGTGGGAGAGGGAGAGGATTTGGCAGGTATAGTTTTGGAAATGAACAAAGTCAGTAAAACGCAAAAGAATCAGATGGAGGTCAACTGTTCGAATAAGATTTAGGAGGTGTTATACAGTATAAAAATACACTTTGGGTTGACTTTCAACCCATTTGACTGTAAAATAGCAGATAATAACATGTATATAGTAGAAATACCTTAATTTCTTTTATAACAGATATCAATCATACAGATTTCAAAATATATTTTCATATTTAACAAGATTATGCTTAGCATGCCACTCAGATGGAGATGAATACTCTAAGGACATGGTGTTGGGTAAACCATCTCCCTAGGGTCAATTTACTACAGAGCATGTTAACAAAAATTCCTTTCAGTTTCGGTATGAAAAGGGTTCTTCTCGCCCAAACTTGGGTGGAAAACAAAATATTGTCTTGCTTTCACGATGAGGACTTTTGCTAAGCTTACCCAAATTGACCCGTTTGCAAGTGAAAGGGACAAAATTACCACCTATTGGTAAAAATATAGCATGCTCTTACCTTCTCGCTGGGAACCTCACTACGTTTACACTATGCCATAGTTATTCGAGGACCAAGATAGTTGAATTTTGGTAACCTGTTCCATTTTCTCAATCTTTACATTAGTTTGATCTTTAAGTTCTATGATTACAACTTTACAATGAAAATAGAATAGTTACAGGCTCATTACTTTATTTTTACGCAGGTATTAACAATTTCGTTTGTTGGAATTAAATCAGTTAATTAGTCTAAACACGTTCTCTTTGATTTTCTACATATGCATAATTTTTACTAATCTTGTAAAGAGCTAGAACTTTTTATTGAAACAATCATGTCTCTAGATTGGAATTTAATAATTTAGGAATGTTGTGCCACCGATTAAGCTTGATCGCCTTTTTCTTCACATAACAAAAAAACATTTATTATTGATAATACTCACAATAAACTATGAATAATTTCATATAGGCACGCATCCGAAAATCATCATGCTAATGTATTCATTTAATAAAACACATTTAGCCACAAAACAATATTAAAAAATCAAAAAAATAAGTTTATACATTTTAAATTATACATAAAACTTTTTTTAGAAAATATACTAAATATTAAATTACAAGCAAAAAAACCTAAAAACCACAAACCACAAATCCTACCCATCAAGAAAAAAAACGACCCCGCCCATTGGGCGGGTTATGACGCTAGTATATATATATATATATATATATATATATATATATATATATATATATATATATATATATATATATATATATATATATATATATATATATATATATATATATATATATATATATATATATATATATATATATATATATATATACTAGCGTCGTAACCCGCCCAATGGGCGGAGTCGTTTTTATTCTTTTTCTGGAGGGTTTATTGTTGTGCTTTTTTTGGTTTCTTGAATTTAAAATTTAACCTTTAGTATATTTTAGTTATATTTTACGCTTAAGCAACGTTTATTTATGGTCAAAGGGCGGGATTTTTTTTCTTGAATATGAACGAACCATTGACGATGACCCGGTGACTCGATCGAGTTGACCCAATGATCGATCTTGTTACCCGGTAACTTGACCGGGTTGAACCGACGGTGAAACCATAACCTGATATATTTCTATAATATGATTCTTAAATTTATGTTAAAATAGATATTTTTAAAAGATTTAAAATTCAATCCGAATTTAAAAAAATATATATTTCAAAAATTAATAAAAAATTCCATCTCTAAACCTAACAAACACGCATTAATGAAAACAAAACCTTTCGCACTTGGATAAAGCTTAAAAAGAATACCAAATTTCACAAAAACAATGTTATGCTATTTTTCTATATTGGAATGACACAACTTTAATAGTAGCAAAAACGTGAATTTTTTTACGTTTTCGTCAGTATTTTTATACTTTTGTCTGTATTTTTACGTCGTCGTCGGTATTTTTACGTTTTAATCAGCGTTGTTAATGCAATAATGACTAAAAACGTTACTTGCATTTTTCGGTCTCGCTTAGTTTTGAATACGACAATATGTAAAAACAAGCATTTACGAAAACAACGAAAAACGAATTCTTGAGTTCAAGTATTTTTCATTTTACCCATTTTCACTTAAGGTATGGATAAACAAGTACTAACCTTAATCAAGTGATCAAGTGATTTAATCTTTTCTTAAAACTCACTTTTTATTAAAAGTGACAAGTTTTTATTAAACTTTATTTTTAAGAAAATGTTTTATTAAATTAATTATTTGAAATTTGAAAATGGCATATTCTTATTCTGTTAAGAATATCCTTTCAGGATATTTTTATACCCAGATAAGACCTCCACCACTAAAGGACAAAAAGGAGCGGAGTCTAGTCCAGCGATACCTTAGCGCCTAGGCGGTACCTTATCGATAAGGTACCGCGGGCTGTGATAAGGTACCGCGGGAAGAACTAGCCGTTGGCTCCTTTGTCCTTTAAATAGTTGGCCATTCTCAGCTTTTCACCTCACCTCTTTTGCACATTCATTTCCAGATTCAAACCCCTTCTTTAATCACTCAAATCTTTGATCATTTGTTTGATTATTACTTGTTTAAGAAGTGAATCTTGTTCTTCCATCTCTTCCTCTCCAAGTGCAAAGAGAAGAACACTATCCTAGTGAAGTGTTGAGTCCACCACCAAAGATCTATTGAAGATCAATTTATATATAATTGTAGTTGTGTCATAGTTGTGAAGATCCAAGTAGTTGTGTCTATTTGGAAGTTGTGTATGTACTAAGTATAGTTGTGTAGATTGGTCCTAGCTACGATTAGGGCTCGACTTTTAGCTTAGAGTCGGAAATTGGTTAAGCGACGTGTACGGTTTTCTCCACCATAAGGAGCTTGTTGTGTAGTGAACTCTCGAGTAAGGAGTACTCGAGGAGTGGAGTAGGAACGAGGAGTGAGCTTCGTTGCCGAACCACTATAAATCCTTGGTGTTCGGTTTGATCTTTCTTTACCCTTAACTCTTTACATTCATTATTACTTTTTGCATATACATGTGTTAATATTAGATTAGCTACACTATCATTCTTTGTTCTTTGTGGATATATTTTTGTTAGTATTAGTTTAGCTACACTATCATTGTTCATATTTATGCATAAGAAGATTTCACATATTTCCTCAAGCCTAAGTTTTTTGAAAAAGGATTTTTGGAAACCATATTTTAACAAGTAAATTTTAAGAAACTATTCAACCCCCCCTTCTAGTTTCTACAATTGGTATCAGAGCGGGTTGCTCAAGAATTTTTAAAGTATATTGTATTTTAAAACTTGAATCGATCTATGGATTCCAACAAGTACCTAGAAGGGCAATCTATGCGAAGACCACCACTTTTTGAAACCGATAGTTTTATTTATTGGAAAAATAGATTTGAAACTTATGTGAAATCAAAAGATTTAGATCTTTGGCATGTTATTACCAATGGTGATTTTTTACCCTTTTAATTTAATGAAGTTTCTAAAACAAAAGAATTAGTCACTTTTGACAAAGCTAATGATGATACTAAAAAGAAACTTTCAAAAAATAATGAGGCTAAAATGGTGATTTATAATTCTTTGCCTAAGAAAGAGTATGAAAGAATTTTTATGTGTGAAACCGCTAAAGATATTTGGAACACTCTTTTAGTAACCCACCAAGGTAATAGCCAAGTCAAAGAAAGTAAAATCGATCTTCTTGTCCAACAATATGAACAATTTGTCATCTTAGAAGATGAAACAATTGATAGTGCATTTGCTAGGTTTAACACCATTATTACTAGTCTAAAAGCACTTGATAAAGGTTTTTCTAGCAAGAACAATGTTAGGAAGTTTCTAAGGGCCTTACATCCAAATTGGAGAGCAAAAGTCACGGCTATTGAAGAGTCGAAAGATCTCTCAACTTTATCACTCGATGAACTCATAGGAAACTTGAAGGTTCATGAGATGATAATTTTGAAGGACTCGGAATTAGTAAAAACCAAGAGTGAAAGGAAATCTCTTGCACTTAAAGCCAAGAAGGCACAAAGTGACCATGATAGTTCCTCGGAAAGTGATGACGAGGAGTATGCATTGGCGGTGAGAGATTTCAAGAAGTTCTTCAAGAGACGAGGTCAACACGTTAGGCAACCAAACTATGACAAGAAACCATTGTCAAAGAATCGGTTTGTCAAGAACGAAAAAGGTGATAGGAGTTGCTTTAGATGTGGTGATCCAAATCACTTCATTGGTGATTGTCCAAAGCCCGCCCGTGATAAGAACCACACGGCATTCGTTAGTGGCGCTTGGAGCGATAGCGGTGAAGATGATGATGACAACCCCAAAGAGGAGAAATGTCTTATGGCTCACACTTCTAAAGAGGTACATTCTGAAACCGAATATTATAGCAATGATAGTTCTACTTTAGATGATATTGAATTTGAAGGCAAATATGATAGCTTACACAAACTTAGTCTTAAATTCATAGAAAAGAATAAAACCTTAAAATCAACCAAAACTAAGCTTGAAAATGAGATCAATGAACTTAGGGAGAAATTGGCTATACTTGAGAAAAACAAAGAGGTTGATTTAGGTTGCTTAAGTTGTGAGAAACTTAGATTAGAGAATGATGATCTCAAGAGCACCTACATTTAATTGGAAAAGTTCATGAAAGGTACTAGTGCTCTTGACGATATGTTAAACAAACAAGTTCATTCTAAGGAAAAACTTGGTCTAGGTTTTAACTCAAATGAAGCCTCAACTAGTGAACCAAAACAAGTCAGGTTTTCACAGAAAACACCTGTTAGGACCTTTGTAATAGTTAAATGTAATAGGTAGACTAGGAGGTATGTAGTTCCTCCTGGTCCTAGTAGTACTAGGAGCTAGTCGTGCTCCTGGTCCTAGTCGAAGTCAAACTTTATTATTTATTTAATATTCTGTTAGGATATGCATGAGATATGTTAGGAAAGGATATGCATATCAGTTTTACACGTTTTGTTTAATGCTGTATTAGGGTTTCCTTATAGTATAAAAGGAACCTAAGGCAGAAGGGTTAGACAGACCTTCACCAAACGTAGTTCTAGTGATTATCAATATTAGAAATCCTTAGAAAGGATCAAGTCTTTATAGTTATTCTGTTCTTCTTTATTATATTCATATTGTGTATAGAGTCTCTCTGTGGATTGACTTGTGATTACAGAAGTCATTCACCGTTCCTAACAGGCTGCAAGATCTACATCTAGTAGACCCAACAAGTGGTATCAGAGCCTGGGAGGGTCTCTATACAAGAAGAATCAAGTTTTCTTGTTTTTGACATTATTGTTTTATCATGTCTGCCTCAACTTCTACTCAAATAGGAGAAGACAACACTCCTAAAATCGTGCAACCTCAGCAGATCGTTGCTACGGTTTCCAACACAAATGGTAAATTCCCTCTTCTGAAAAAGGATGAATATGATAACTGGGCAATGAAGATGGAATGGTGGATCACCAATACTGATCAAGATCTTTGGAAGATCATTCTGAATGGGAACAGCAGGAAGCTAACTGGAAGAGACAAGAATGGTAATATTACTCTTCTTGACCCTAAATCTCATGAAGAAATCATAGCTATTCAGAAGGAGGTCAAAGCAAAAACGATTTTGCTTCAATCTCTTCCTGAAGATCACATGGATGACTTCTACCATTTGGATGATGCCAGAGAGATCTGGAATGGCATAAAAGCAAGGTTTGGTGGGAATGAGGAGTCAAAGAAAATGAGAAGATCCATGCTGAGAGATGAATTCACAGAATTCAAAATCTTAGAAACTGAAGGTTTACATCAAGGATATGACAGGTTTCAGAAGAGATTGAGCCAATTGAATCAGCTTCGGTCAAAGCCTGATGATGGTGATATTAATGCAAGGTTTCTTAAAGCCTTACCCTACTCATGGAATCAGGTGGTGATCTCTCTCAAAGCCAAAGGTGGGCTTGACTATCTCAACTTTGATGATCTGTTTCATAAACTCAGAACTTTTGAACCTCATGTGAGAGGTTTTTCAAGTGACTCTTTTCCCACTCCTGCTAATTCTGCCTTTGTGAGTTCTATTGCATCCAGTCCCATGTCATATGCTAGTAGCCCAAGCAATACTGTGTCCTCTCAACACACTTTTTAGCATACTTCTACTCCTGATCCTACTGCCAAGTCTGGTAGTATGGTAGAAGCTGTTCTCCATTCTTTTGTGGCTGATGTTGATGCTCAACAACAACTTGCTTTTGATGACTTCAAACAGGTCAATAAACTTGACCTGGATGAAATGGATCTTAAATGGCAGATGGCCATGCTCACTCTTAGGGTTCACAAGTTTGAGAAGAAAGCAGGAA
This sequence comes from Glebionis coronaria, assembly GCA_025667525.1. Taxonomy (NCBI): domain Eukaryota; kingdom Viridiplantae; phylum Streptophyta; class Magnoliopsida; order Asterales; family Asteraceae; genus Glebionis; species Glebionis coronaria. The sequence continues at coordinate 3,728 of JANFOE010001472.1, read as the reverse complement.
GGAAATTTAATTACAACCCTCGGGAGCCAACAAGATTCGACAGAAGCAAAGTTTGATGCTATAACTGCCAGCAACAAGGTCACTTTGCAAGGGAATGTCCAAGCAAGAATGACCAGGAGAAGAGCAGGTACTCAGCCTTTAAGGTTCAGGAGATAAAAGATGACAAGAAGGCATTGGTATCTGTTGACTCTATGGTCAACTGGAATGATCATCAGGCTTCTACTCTGGAATCAGCTGAGTCCTCGACTGACGTGTTTGCAATGATTGCTGGGAATCTCACCCATGCAGAAGAAGCAGACGAGTTTGCTCTTATGGGCATCTCACCTTAGGTACAACATTGTCCTCTTGGTTGTCATGATAAATATTCAGAATTGTTGTCCCAATTTAATGAAGTAAATGATCAAAATGATAAGTATTTTTTAGAGGTTCAAGCCTATAAGGCTTCATTAAACACATTGGAACAACAAAAGAGGTGGCTACAAGATACTCAACGTGAGTATGAGGATAAAATCAGGATACTAAGCATCGATTTAGAAAACACAACAAATATGCTTAAATATACAGAAAAAGTAAGAGATGCCAGTATCAAAGAAAAAGAGGAGATGCAAGAAAAATTAGATGCTACAATGTTGAGATTTGACAAATGGCAAAAGGCACCTAAAAATCTTTCAAAATTAAATGATAGTAGCATGTCTGGTAGAACTAAAAGAGGATTAGGATTTGAAAAATATATTGATTCAGAAGATGTGTTTGATTTATCTTTTTCTAGTGTGTTTGATGCCGACAAAGAGGACGAGGGAAAACCTAGTTACAATAGGTTTAAACCAGCAGTAGAAATGCATGCTGTCCCTCCCCCTCTTACTGGAACTTTTATGCCCACTTCATGGCATAATGACTTGGATGGATCACAGATGCATGAGTCCCCAAAAAGTTCTACTAATTCTAATGACTTTGTCTCGTGTACTTTCAGTGACAAAGACAGTGACTCTGCATCTAGTGGTTCAAGTGAAGAGTCAAGACCTACAAGTTCCAAGTTGAATGATCATGCTGCTACTGGTGCTAGGAATTGTGAAGAAAGAGTTGCTGTTAAGTCAAGTGTGTCTGGTCCTAGTTTATTGTGTCCTAGGAAGAATGTTTCTCCTAGAATTGTGTGTAATAAAGTAGGCAGTATGAAACAATCTCATTCTAATAAAAGGTCTTTTAAAACATGTTTTGTTTGTGGAAGTACATTTCATTTAATTATAGATTGTGATTTCTATGACACACATGCTTCTGTTAATCATGCTTTTCCTACTCCTGGTCCACCAGGAGCTGTCCCATATACTTCTAGAAGACTCAATCCTAGTGCTCAATCGTTTTCATCTTCTAGAAGGTCCTCTCCTTTAGTTGTTGATCATTGGAGAAACATTGGATTACAAACCACTAGTAATTATTTTCAAAATTTTAATCCAGTTTATCCACATACTTTGGACCACACGTATTTTGGTTTGGGAGGTATGGGAACTGCTGTTAAGCCCTCAGCAGGTTGTTCTTGGTCAAATAATAATACCCATATGATGCATTGGCAACCAAGGAACAACGGTGGATCTCATCAATCTTCTTGGCACTCTACTAAAGATCCATAAGGCAGGCTCAAACCTGAAAAGGTTTGGGTCCCCTTAAGACACTAACTTTTGCATTTTTTATTAACTTGTTGTTGTAGGTTACTCCATACCAAGATCCTAGTCTAGGTATTGTTGATAGTGGTTGCTCCAGGAGCATGACAGGAAATAAAAGTCTTCTCTCTAACTTTGTACCATTTCATGGAGGCAAGGTCTATTTTGGTGGGGGTGAAGGCAGAATCACTGGCAAAGGAACAATTAAGACGCCAAATCTAAATTTTGAGCAGGTCTACTATGTGGAAGCACTTCAACATTTCAACTTGATATCTGTCTCTCAGATTTGTGACAAGAAGCAGTTTGTACTCTTCACCGATACTGATGCACTTGTGCTCTCCAAAGACTTTCAGCTTCCGGATGACTCACAAGTTCTCCTCAGAATCCTTAGAAGACACAATTTCTATAGTATCAAGCTGAATGAAGTCAATCCTACTGGTCAGCTAGCATGTCTAGTTGCTAAAGCCTCAGAAGATGAAGCTATTTAATGGTATAGAAGGATGGGGCATGTGAACTTCAAGACCATTCACAAACTTGCAAATCTGAATCTGGTCTCTGCTTTACCTCCCAATTCGTTTAGAAATGATATAAATTGTATTGCTTGCAGCAAAGGCAAACAGCACAAAGCATCCTTCAAGGCCATTACTGCTCTTAGTCTTATTTCTGAACCATTGCAGCTACTACACATGGATTTATTTGGTCCTACTTCCATTAGAAGCATTGACCACAAGCAATTCTGTCTGGTGGTAACTGATGGTTATAGCAGGTTTTCGTGGGTGTTCTTCATGGCTGCCAAGAGTGAGACCTACTCAATTCTTAGAGATTTTCTTACCCTTATTGAGAACCAGTTGACCAAGAAGGTTAAAGGTATTCGTTGCGACAATGGAACCGAGTTCAAAAATAAAGACCTCATAGCACTTTGTAATGCTAGGGGTATCAAAAGAGATTATAGTGCAGCAAGGACTCCTCAACAGAATGGCGTGGCAGAAAGAAAGAACAGGACACTAATAGAAGCAGCAAGAACTATGCTTGCCGATTCCGAGCTTCCAACCATGTTCTGGACAGAAGCTGTTAATACTGCAAGTTACGTTTTGAATAGGGTTTCTATTACCAATCCTCACAAGAAGACTCCTTATGAGCTTCTAACAGGCAAAGTTCCAAATATTGCTCATTTGAAGCCTTTTGGGTGTCCAGTCACCATTCTGAATACTAGTGACTATTTGGGGAAGCTTGATGGCAAGGCAGATGAAGGATACATTGTGGGATATTCAGCTCACTCTAGGGCTTATCGTGTCTACAATCTCCAAGCCAAGAGGATCGTTGAAACTATAAATCTCAGGTATTTTGAAGAGAAGTCAAACATCCAAGGCAAGGGTCCTGAATGGTATTTTGATCTTGATTATCTTAGTGATTCGTTAGGATATTTTCGCTTCAAAACTAACCATGATGCAGGCCCACAAGTGTTTGCAACTTCTAGTACTGGTGTTCCTTCTAATCTTTCTGATTCAGATGATGAGGATGACATTTTTGTGGTTCCATCCTACTCCACCACTGTCTCTCCTACTCCTCCTAGTGATGCAACTCCATTGGTTGTACCGGATTCCCAAGTAGCTCTTGACACTCTACTCAAACAACAACAAGAAGCTACTTCAGCAGCTGCTCAAGGTGGTTTTGAGTTCCCCTTAGCTGAGCCTACTGACAAAGCTGCTCCTGGTACCCCAGCTTTTGCTCCTAGTGCTAGCTTATCACCTACTGGTACTCCAGCTAGTGTGTCTGCTTCCAATACTCGTTTCTCTAGTCCTACTGATTTGGGGAACCATCAAATGAAGTCTTCTACCAAGCTGGATGATATTCATAAACAACCGGTAGATGGGATTTTCAACACTGCTTCATATGATGCTGACTTTGTTGGTGATCTCAATAACTTGGCACCAGAAGTGGAGGTTTCTTCCAATCCAGTCTTGCAATCACACAAAGATCATCCTACCACTCAAATCATTGGAGATCCTGGTTCTACTGTCAAGACACGCAGAATGCAGCAGAAGGCCTCGTCTGATCATCATGCTCTTGTGA